>SEYY01005097.1:5000-51549 GCA_009176605.1 Armadillidium nasatum | reverse complement strand
ATATAATAATATATATATATATATATATATATATATATATATATATATATATATATATATATATATATATATATGATTGGGGATAGTTAAAAATGTGGAACAAAGATATACCAAAGCTATCGAGATAAAAATTAGAAAATGATTTGTAAATAGCTTGCCAGGTAAATGAAGACACTTAAACAACAACATACAAACAACGAACTCACTTTCATTTATTATATTATTTCATGGTAAATATTATGGAAGCTTCAATAAAAATATTTAGGAAAAGAACTAAATAGGCTTACAAACATGAGTTGAGCAAAGAAGAAACGCTGTAGATTTCTCTGCGAGTTGGAGATGGTGGAAGTGGGAGGGAGGGGAGAGGAAATAAAGCATAGGGTTTTTTTAAAATTTCATGCACATGGTTCTCAGCCCTTCACTCCCACAAATGAGTTCTTAATATGAAATATATATGTAATAAAAATACATTAATAATTAACCTGATATAATAATAATGAAACTCGATTTCTGACGCTTTTTTGTATTTATAACGGTTTGAAAGTTTTTTGGAAAATTTACCCTTGATAAAAATAAATATATGTGAAAAAAGTCTTAGTTGAAATGACTTGAATATTTAATTGTATATTCAGAGTTTTAATAGTAAAAAACTGAACGTGTCGATTTTTGGTATCTTTAGAAAAAAAAAGTTATAAGCCTTTACATGTCCAATTGTCGGTTTTTTTTTTGTTTTTTTGAAAATTTGAAAAATTTTACCCCTGGACAAAAATTAGTAATAAAAAAATATACGTACAACTTTTTCATTTTTGTCAGTTATGTAGAGAAGAGAAAATAAGCTATAACTTTCTCTAAATACATCATTTAACTCTGTTTTTAAGACAGCGTACGTATTTTGGACAATTTTCAAATTTTGAGAGGATATATCTCGAAAAAAAAATTAGAAATTGAAAAAAAAAGGGGAAAGCCCTGTACCTTCTCTAAACAACTGCCAAAAATGAGGAAAGTATTTTTTAAATTTTTCCGGACAGTAAATCACTCAGGGTTTGGGTGCGGGGGGCAGAGCCCCCGATATAAACAAATCCCCAAGTTTAGTTTATACTATTGGAACTGTGAAGATACATTTAAATTTTCAGATCATTTTGACCAGTGATTTTTCACTTTTATTTAATTCATCAAAGGGTAAATTTTCCAAAAAAAACTTACAAACCGTCAAAGGTACAGAAAAACGTCAAAAAATCGAGTTTTTTTTTGGCACGTTTTTTTACACAGACCCTGCAAATTTGATAGTAATCGGTCACGAATTAAAAAAGTGATTTTAAAAATGGACCCTCCCCTAATCATTTTTTACGTAGTTCAGTAGTTTTTAAAATAGTAAGTATGTAGAAGTGAAGGCTGACTCATATATATATATATATATATATATATATATATATATATATATATATATATATATATATATATATATATATATATATATATATATATATATAAATGTTTCTGTTTCGATGTTTTGAAAATATCGAAACATCGATATGCCTATTCAAATATATAATTATTTTTATAATATATATTTAGTTTTCTAGCGTACCTAGTTCGACTTATAACCTGAAACTCGAAGTTGCCGTAAAATACAGTCTAACCTATCAAAAACTGCAATGAGATACCGATTAAAATCGAAAATTTCAAAATATCAAAATATCGAAAACTCAGAAACATTCATACCTAAGCCAATATATATATATATATTATATATATATATATATATATATATATATATATATATATATATATATATATATATAATATATATATATATATATATTTTATTTTTGAAAAAATTATCGATATTTTTTTTTAAAATTTACCTGATAACCTTTTTTTTAATTTTATATTAAAAAGAAATTTATTTTTATATATATATATATATATATATATATATATATATATATATATATATATATATATATATATATATATATATATATATATATTATATTTTTATATTCCGCACGCCAGGATTCGGACCCATTGAACAGCGTCGCCTTTAGACAATGTACAGAAGGATCTACCACCGAGTTACGCCGCCTCCCCAAAAAGAAGGCATAGTAGAACAGTTTTCAAGCTCTTCTGCTTCGAATCACAGTAGCAACTCTGTACCTATTGGAATCCATAGGAGGGTGCTTGGAACCCCTACTGGAGCTACTATGGCATTCCACTGGGGTGCTCCTGGGTTGCAGAAGCAACCAACCAAAGTAGAGCAACGCCAACTTGGGCACAACAATTGTTACGACGAAATTAACAATATAAGATAGAGAAAAATTTTCCGCACGCCAGGATTCGAAACCATTGACAACAGCATCGCTGTTAGAAAATGTACAGAAGTCTCTCTCTCTCTCTCTCTCTCTCTCTCTCTCTCTCTCTCTCTCTCTCTCTCTCTCTCTCTCTCTCTCTCTCTCTCTCTCTCTCTCTCTCTCTCTCTCTCTCTCTCTCTCTCTCTCTCTCTCTCTATATATATATATATATATATATATATATATATATATATATATATATATATATATATATATATATATATATATATATAAGAAGAGAGAAAGTTCGCTCAGTTACTGTGAAATATGCTCATGTACTCAATTTGTAAGATATTTGCTTGCATTTTTCATTCTCATATCCTTGATGTACTTTAATGAAGTTCACATAGAAGAGTTTTTAGCTTCTAAGCCTAATCTAATCTTCCTTAATTCCACTAAGTAAGAAGTGTGCTTACACTTTTCCTCCAAGTATAGTAAAAAAAATTTAACTCATACGTATCCCTTTTTAACTAACTTTGGTAATTAATAAACTGACTAAAAATCTTTTAAATTTATATTTTACTCCTTATGATATAATAAAACCTGAAAACAGAGTAAGTTTAATGTAATTATTGTATTAATTTTAATTATTAAAGGCATTAATTTTTTTTATTTTATTACTTAATAATCAGGTATAGTTCCTTCTTAGAAAGTTTTATCATTATTAATTAATTAAGATTTTAGTAATAATAACTTTAAATAAAATGATTTAAAAAAAGTTCAAAGAATATTACATCAAATAGGTAACAATTTTATTGTACGTAAAATTGATTTATAGCTTTGTAGTTATCTCAGAATGCAATTAGAAGTGAAGTCAAACCATTTTCCAGTGCTTATGTGAAATCAGGAAATTAGGTTGTCATTCGTTGGTATTATTAATCATTATGGTTCCAATTTGCGAAAATTCTTTAACAACATGGGAGGCACAATTAAAGTTTTTTTTTTTTTTTTTTTTTTTCATGAAAATAGGGAAAGTTTTATGTTAGTAAATGCTTATATTTGTTAAAGTTAAGAGAAATACTTTAATGAAGAACACTTCTGCCAATGATCGGGATGTAAAAAGAATATATTCGTAAGTTTCGTAAGTTTATGAGAGCAAAAACTTTTAAAACTATACCTTAATTATATATATATATATATATATATATATATATATATATATATATATATATATATATATATATATATATATATATATATATATATATATATATATATATATATATATATATATATATATATATATATACTGAATCTTTCTTTAAGATGGCCAATGACGGCATCCAGAATTCGAAAGTATGAGTTCGCCCGCCAGGGGTAGAGATCTCCATCTATTTCCAATGATGTGACCGATGTTTCTGGGAAATGCTGACTTGTTGGTAAGAAATCCGAAAATAAATTGGCTTGTCTTTCTTTTGGAAGATGTTTGAGAAGTCTCAACTTTAATTTCATGATCCTCTGCGAATTGTACAACAGAGTCCCAAACGGCAGAAAACCGATCTTCAGTTCGTTTACTTTTTAAAATGTTGATAACTCCAACAAGAAGCTCCCCGATCCTCCAAGAGTTAACTTCTGCTTGTAGGCCTTTATTCAGCCCGTGAAAGACACAGCACGTCCCCTAAAATGAACAAATTTACTACAAATTCCAATTTGCAAATGCTAGAATATAGTCCTTTGTGTCAAAAGTGGCTACTTTGTCGTTGTTATTCTGTAACTTTTTCGCAAGAACCTTGAAAATTACTTTAAAACAGCCTTTTACTGCTGCACATGACCTATACTAACAAGCTCATCTGATCCCAGACCAAATGGGCTTGTAAATATTGACTAAAGAAAAAAAAACTTCTAGAGAAAAGATTTTGTTAATCAATGAATGTGAAGCGAAATAATTTTACATGTAAATCTCATGATGTTATATATATATATATATATATATATATATATATATATATATATATATATATATATATATATATATATATATATATATATATATATATATAGGGACGGATCAGGGCCGGGGTCTCCCAAATTTGATAGGGGTTGCCTAAAATTTGAAAAAGAGGTCAAAAGCACTGAAATTTTAAAAAAAAAATTTATAATTATATATAAAATTATATATAATTTTAATTGAGGTTTAATTATAAGAAAGGAGTAGAATAGCCAACATTCACATAAATTAATGATTATATGCATTTTTTCCGGGAAAAAATCAGAAATATACAGATTTTGTATAATACAAGTTTAAAAAAGTACAAAATTTTTTTTTTTTTTTTTTTTTTTTTTTTTTTTTTTTTTTTTTTTTTTTTAGGTTTTTTTTTTTTTTTTTTTTTTTTTTTTTTTTTTTTTTTTTTATTTTTTTTATTTTTTTTTTTTTTTTTTTTTTTTTTTTTTTTTTTTTTTTTTTTTTTTTTTTTTTTTTTTTTTTTCAAAATTATTATTTTGTTTATACTTTCAGTCAATATGGCTAAAAGATTAGCTTCAGCAGTATGGGAGTACGTTACAATGTTTCAGGATAGGCTCTAAATAGCTAAATGTAACTATCTGCAGTCAGGAAATTAGAAGAGGACCTCCGGGTTCCCGAAGTAAAAAAATTTCAACCAAATCTTCTATGGGGACATCTAAAATCAAAACACAAAGATGAACATTCACTAACAGAAAACGAGCGGTCAAAAGAAAAAGAATATATTGAAAAAACAAGAAAAATATCTTAATTTTCTTATATTTTGTTTGATTTAATCCACTATTAAGTATAATTTCCATTTTAACCCGGCAGGCAAACCCCGGTTTTCCCTGATTTAGCCTGGGTCAGTAAAAATGGCCTGGAACCAGGTCGGTCCACATATATATATATATATATATATATATATATATATATATATATATATATATATATATATATATATATATATATATATATATATATATATATATTAATAATGATGGAAATTTTTGCCCTAGAATTTCGCAACTAGTGGGGGGGTGGGGAAGGCTGTCCCCAAAGCCCCCCTTAAATCCGCCTATGGTGTAGACTACTTTTGTATTTGACTAGTGTGATTGCAAATTAAAAATATTTCAACATTTACATTTAAGTTCTATTCATTTCATGCATTTTGGTATATTTTTTTTATAGTTTAGATATAAGTAAACGCTACACAACATATATATATATATATATATATATATATATATATATATATATATATATATATATATATATATATATATATATATATATATATATATATATATATATATATATATCAGTAATGTTCCGTTAATAATAATAATAATAATAATAGTTTTTGTGGTCCATTTTATTTAGCGGTTTTTAGAGTTTTATATTAACTATTGTTTTAAAAAATACTCATTTTTAGTGTTTAGTTTCATATACTTACGTTTATCCTTCCGTGACTTCCTTCTTCCAATGAATTATTTCTCTGACGATTGGTTTATATTAAATATTAGGCTTAAAGTTTCCATGAATTATATTTCTTTAGTAAATTTAATAAACATCGAATTGATTGCACACAAAAGTAGGTCATTTAAGTAGGCGAGTCCTATGTTTGTTTATTCAAAATTTTGAATGAAAAAAAATTGTAGCATATTGAATGAAATTTCAATAATTTCGAATTGATTTTTCCTGAAAAAAAATTGACAAGTTTTTAAGGCCAAGGTTTCATTAAGTCATTGTAGAACTTTTATATTTTATAGCAATTTGAAATCAAAATTTATATTTAAAAAATGATTGAAAAAAAAATCTGAATTCTTTATTACTTTAAATTCTTTTGTCAGATTTCAAATATGTCAAAAAAGAAAAATCCGACTCCATTTGAATGAGGACATATGAAAAAGTTAGAAATTGAGATATCATTTTTTCTACTCCACATATTTTCATTTTTATTACAGATTTGGGAATGGTTGGGAGCTTTTGAAATATTTATTATTAATGTTTTAGCTGAATAACCTTATTCTTAAGTCATCTTTCATCAGAAATTGGAAATGACAACTTTTTTTTTTCTTTATTGAATTGATTTTAAATTGACAGCAAAATTGTAAACTACTAATCTTTTCTTCTTTCTCTCATCTACTTCCAACCTAAAAATTGACGTTAAAAAATTATCTACTCCCCCCTACAATTTAAGGAAATTACTGTACACAGTTTCATTTTGTTATTAGGTAATGATGAAATTAATAACTGGCCCACGTTAATCACTTTTTAAATGTTGGCTTTCTCAGCCGTGATTCATAAGTTTTTGAGATCATAGGGAATAAATAGTATTTAGTTTTAAATTTGTAACTTTCAGCCCTCATGCTACAATGCTTCAAGAACAGTAAAAGAAAAAAAAATTCAGGATTGCAGTCCTAAAAACTCCTTTACACCTGGTTTATGTAATTTTTAATGAAATAAATAAACAGTCCTTTATTTAACTTAAAAGTTTTTGTTAAATTTACAATTCGAACTTTTTTTTTTTTTTTTTTGGAAAACGAATTAGGCGGAAAAATAAAAATGGCATCAAATTCCAGCGAATTTTAAAATTATTAGAAGAAAAAAAATTTATAACGCAATTAACTGCAAAGAAATCTTCATAAAATTTAAATTGGAATACTTTCAAAATATTCCAACGTTGCAATTTAAGAAAATAACTATACACACACACATTTTGTGTTTTCGGGAAAAGGTAAATCCACGTTTGATAATCAACGTACAAGTTTGGAAAAAAAATTTTGTAATTCGACAATGTATCACAGATCTACATTTAACCAACGCAACAATTCTGCAATATAATATTCACATTCGGCAATTTCATATCAAAATATCAATTTTTTTTGTCAATCGGAATAACTATTTGCTAATTTATAAATAGTATTAGACAAATAAAACTTTAGCTTTTCAACTACTACATAATATTTTTTCACTATTAATGATTTAAAATAGTAGCATCTTTTATTATTTGCTGTGTACATTGTAACGTGAAATTTCAATATATATATATATATATATATATATATATATATTATATATATATATATATATATATATATATATATATATATATATATATATATATATATATATATATATATATATATATATATATAACCTAAGGCCAGGTTATTTACCAAAATTTTAGTTTTGGTTACCCTGTTTTCCCTCGTACTTTTTTTGAAAAACTAATTTTTAGGGTAAACTTTGAGGGATATAATTTTTTCTTTTTTTAATAAGCCAATTTTTTTTTTTTAAAATTTATTCTTTTGTTTGTATCAGAAATTTTAAGAAATTGGTTTAAAAAATTTTTGAAAATTTTTTATAACAAACTACAATCACTACGATACATAAAAAAATATACAGTTTTTAATGTACAAACTTAATGAAAAATAGAATTATCTGAAGATTCTGACAACAATATTTTTATCTGATATAAGGACGAAAATATAAAAGGTTCTCGAAATTAGAAAGGGAATTTTATAAGATTGTTGTAACTTGTATTAATATAATAAGTTTACCTAATAATAAATTAAAGCGATCATAAATTCCCTGTTTATTAGTGTGAAGCTCCATTTCTTTAGTTTCCTGAACCTTTTATGTTTTCGTTTTAATGTTATAAAAATAGTATTGTTGCCAGATAGGGGGTTGTCAAAATCTTCAAATAGTTCTATTTTTGTTTGTTTGTACCATAATTTGTACATTAAAAAAGGTGTATTTTAGTGTATTGTAGCGATCCCAGTTTGTTAGAAATGTTTTTAAAAAAAATTTTTTTTTGTTTCATATTAGTTTAATTAATAAACTTTTTGATGCAAACATTTAAATATAATTAATTTTTAACGACTTTTTAGAAACCAGAAAATTATACCAATCTTGTTTTACCCTAAAAACTTGCAATTTATGAAAAGAACGAGGAATGCAGAGCGAACTATATATATATATATATATATATATATATATATATATATATATATATATATATATATATATATATATATATATATATATATATATATATATAATATTATAATATTATTATATAATAATTGGAAAAAACCATCTAGTCAAAGGTTTCAGGATAAACAGTTTTTAATGCCGACTAATTTAAGGTAAAACTAGATAAATATACAGAATTTCTACAGAAATTATAAGAAGTGACATCTTGAGGTTATAAATAGAAGCAGTTTAGAAATGTGACGTCATCCACAAACGTTAAATTTATGAAATTTTTTTCAATAGAAAAAGCTTAAATGCTTAACTTATTATTAGGTAAACTTTGGTATTAGTCAATCAGTCTGTCTCAGTCAGTTCTTCGCTATTGCAATTAGTCTTAGTTAGTCTATGTTAGTTAGTCATTTGTTTCAGTCAGTCAGTTGGTTTGAGTCAGTTAATCAGCCGCCAATAGGTCTTGTAAAAATAAGGTTTGGTTAGAGTCAATCAGTCGCCAATAGATCTTGTAAAAGTAATATCGATATTATATTGAAAAAAAAAATTAGTAGCATATTACGGTGCGTATTGACTACTAATATAAATCCACAAAGGTTTAATCGAAATTAGCACATAAAAATAAAATCTCCCCCGATTTGTAGCAGAAATATAACAGTTCTCAAAATTAAAATTTAACGTTAAAAAATAGTATTTTCATGAACTTCGTCGTGGAAAATCGTACGTCCGAAAATTAATGGTCAGAATAAAATCTCTTGTCACTTTGTTAGCTAATGGAAATTTTAATTGTCGTACACTTACAGTATTTCCATGGATTCTGTGATTTTATCCCGCTGTTTTTGAGAAATTACAGTCAATGTTGTACGTTAGTTTTTTTGATTTTTAAAGTAGTATCCTTCATAACGTTGCTCAAAATGCGTACTAGTATTATAACAATTTTTACCTTCTTGGTTTAGTAGAAAGAACGAGTAAGCCATCATCAATAACTGAAAAAATTATACACAAGTTTTTTGATAGGGATATTTTTTTTTTTTTTTTTTTTTAACGTTTTTAAAAAAAATAAAAATTAATAATATATATATATAATATATATATATATATATATATATATATATATATATATATATATATATATATATATATATATATAGGCCAGACTTCGGTTTGAGCCAGCTACATATTTAAAAAACTACTGAACGTAAGTAAAAAAGGTTTATATTTTTGGAATCCTTGTCGAATTTTAGGTATGAAAAATTGGGAAATAAAAATTATTCTTATAATAATTTTATTTACGTAAGTAAATTTTACTTTTTATACCGCTGAAAGAATCGTACGTCTGGCAACGTCATTTTAGAAAAAAAAATTTCGAAATTGGAAAAAAAAGGGGAAATACCCAAAATCGTCGACAGGAAAACTAATCGACAATATCATCATCCCTCACGGGTCAGGGGGTCCGTCTGCCCCCGTAGACAAATGTTCGGTATATCACAAATTTAAATTTGTTAGTTCATCAATTGTCGTACAAAAACTTTTGTTTTTAAATTTATTTTTAAATATTTTATAATTTCATACCTAAAAATTCGACAAAGTCTAAAAATATCCTTTTTTACGTACGTTCAGTAGTTTTTTAAATATGTAGCTGGCTCAAAGAAGTCTGATGATATTTATATATAATATATTATATATATATTATATATATATATATATATATATATATATATATATATATATATATATATATATATATATATATATATATATAATATACCACTAACGGGCAGAGCCCTTTTCAAGGAGGGGCATATATATATATATATATATATATTATATATATATATATATATATATATATATATATATATATATATATATATATATATATATATATATTATTCATTGTTTAAAGTTTGCAATAGGGGAATCGAACCCGGGCCCTATAGCACAAAAGCATAGAGTTTTACCACTACGCTACTGGCGGTGTCTATAGCGTATTTGCCTCAAGTTCAAGCGCGGTCGGGAGAAATCCTTGGAGGTTGCTCTTGTGAATTTATAAGCCTCCTCTTTGGATTTCTTTTGAACCGCCAGTAGCGTAGTGGTAAAAATCTATGCTTTTTGTGCTATAGGGCCCGGGTTTGATTCCCCTATAGCAAATTTTTAAACAATGATATATTCCAAACCATCATAAATTGCAATACGCTACACGAGGAAAAAAGGTAGAATGTGATTAGTTTTACCCTATAAAGCACTTTTCCGCTAGATACCGGTCTCTATAGTGTATATAATATGATTTATGTTTGGTTTTCAGTTCTAAAAGGTGAAATGACTGGGTGAATAATAGATCTGAGTTTTGTTGACAATAAAGCAAAACCCAAACCATCCTTGTTAGAAAAACTTTTTTTTTTTAGAAAAAGGTTCTGTAGAAAAAAAAAAAAGTTCATTTCGGTAAGATTAAAAAGAAAAATCATTTTTTCACTATTTTGTAATAAAAAGTTTTCCAATTTTATACTTTTTTTTCTTGAATATTTTCCAAATAAGTATTGTCAGAAATTATTAAAATACCACCCTTTGAACAGCATACTTTTAACATACTTTGAACATACTTCTAGGAGTAAAATATTCATTTCTGCTGTTGTTACATCATCAATTATGCATTTATTCAAGTAATTTCTAATACTTTATTTCAGATGTGTTGCCAACCAAAGAGCGCCGAGCCAAAGCAATGAAATGATTGCTATTCTCGGAAGATTCCGATGAGGAATTACCCTCAAAAATCAAGAAAAAAACCAAAGTTTATCATAGATGGTGAGTACAAGAAACTTAAATATTTTACGTTGGTGACTGTAGTAGTTGTATATATATATATATATATATATATATATATATATATATATATATATATATATATATATATATATATATATATATATATATATAATATATATAATATTATATATAATTAATCTTATTAATTTATTCATGTGCATGCTAAATTTCGTATGTCCTTCTTATTGTATTAGTTACGCTAGGTTAGTTCAATTTTGAAATTTGAAGAACCCCTGGCCATGTTTAAAAAAAATTAAAAGATAAAAAATTATAAGCCCTTGCCTAGCTCTGTTGAATTCGACAAGTGCTATTATCTGTAGTCCCTGTAATTTTTTAATAATTATCTGTAGTCTGTAGTTTTTTAATAAGATAAATTTTTGCTCACCCTCTCATTCTATATATTCACCTTTGTCCCGGGTTTCCAATATTTAGCAAATTTAAACTTTATTATATAGTTTTAACATATGTTGAATTTCAAATTAATCTTTTATATAATACGCTATGTATTTCTGATTTTCTTTTAAAGACTGATATTTCTCCTGGTGATGATGAAGAAAATACCTCTTACCAACTTTCAGATAATGAAAGTTTCTCTTCAGAGGGTTTTGTACCAATAGTTTTTTTCCATGAAAAGCCTGTTAGAAAATATCATCAGCAAGAAATCGTTCAGGAGGCAGGACCTTCTACAAGAGATGACTATGTACCTGATGCATCACCTAAACCCACGGTTAAAGGGGCTTCGAAAAAAGACGCCGGCAAAGGAAAAGCTGGTAGTCTTGCCACATTAGCAAAAATCCTCAGAAGATGCAATGGGGGCCCACTTGTTTGTCAATGAGGTGAAAAGATACGAATATGTAATCAATAGATATAAGAAATATTTGATAAAATACGGGAGAAACGTTTCAGAGATGGAAAAACTCAAAGAAACTCTGCCTTTCTCTCTAACTAAAAACTTTGAAACGGAAAATCAAATTAGAACCCGCATGAAGCTTGAAAGAGATGAACTACTTCAAGAAAATAAAAAAACTTGACCAAGAACACAGGGAATTGAAATACTTAATAAAACTTAACAAAACTGAATATAAAAAGTACATGGAGGGCACTTTGAAATCGACTAAACTTAAACCGGCGGATGTCAATGCAGCATTAATGAGGATCTTTTGTCCGGTATATGCTTGTATTGAGACTTTCCAAAGAAAATAACCCATCAAGCGAAAATGATACATAGAATAGAAAAAAATACCGATGAAATGGAAATGTTCGTATCTGTATCAAAAAATGAAGAATTCTAGAATTGAAATTATGATGCTGCAAGATGGAGAAAATTAAAAATTAAGAAAAGAATCCGAGGAATCGGAAGATGCAATTGTGAAAAGGAATAAATTAAAGTAAAATTAGAGAAATCAGCAAGCTCTATCTCAGTCCAGTTAAAAGACTGAGAAAGAGCATCTATATATTTATGATATATATATATATATATAATAATTACCTTAACTTCAATTTTTGCTCAACTTCTGATAAAATAGAGAAAGGGAATTGAAACACAATAAATGTATTACAAAGTGGAACAGAGAACTTACAATCTCCCTGGCTGGAACTAAAGGATGGCGCCAAACATGAAGCTACAAACATCAAGAGACGATATTTCTTTCCACACAATATTAAAAAATAAAGATTCATCATTACTGTTTGGATGACGATTGTTTCAAAGAAAAATTCACTAACAACTATTTTCGACTTTCAAAAAGCGGAAGACAAACTGAATTACGATTCACAACGGCAGAAACAGCGGAACTAAAGACAAACTTTTTTAAGCTTCTCAGAAAGTATAGAAAAGGGAAGAACGAATCCGAAAGGAACAGCGAGACTTACGATCTCCCTAGCTAGAACTAAAGAATGGCGCTAAACATGAAGCTACATCAAAACACGCTAGTTCTTTCCACACAATATATATATATATATATATATATATATATATATATATATATATATATATATATATATATATATATATATATATATATATATATATATATATATATATATATATATATATATATATATATATATTACGAGCGTATGTGTGTGGTTAAACAGATTCCTGATCTTTAGATATTGATATTAATATCGAGTAAAAATAATGTTTTTAATCAATTTTGTTTAATTAGTAGTTACATTCTATATTATTTTAGGTTAAGCGGCTCCGTAGCTCAGTCGATAGAGCACTAGTTATAGCAAGCGAGAGGTCCAGGGTTTGAGGCCGGAGCGGGAAACGTGAGCGGTTTCTCCTTGCGCTTAGCTCCGAATGAGTCAGTCGTTAATTAACGAGTACATCAATGGAGTGCTCTTGCCACTGGTGGGAATCTCCGGCATCCGCGATAGGCCTGGCCCAGCCAGTGGTATTCGCCGTGAGCCCTTGAAACCCAAGGGTCTTCGTCGTAAGTTTATGCTGAATATTTTGAACCACAAATAAAATAAAATAAAAAATCCTATTTTTGCTTGAATAATCCTTACACTCTCCAAAATTTGCATAAATGAGGCTTCGACCTTCAAGTGTTCACGTTTTGAGATTACTGCAATGTTTTTTATTTAACTTTCAAATAGTTTTCCCTGCGGCATATTTGAAACAAATTTTGAACGACTCTTTTGACCATATTTTTGTCGCTATAATACAAAACGAACTTCTTAGTTTAAATGGCTTTAACTGTTTTCAAAGACTATATGTAGGAGTGTACCACGGTCAAGATTCTTTAAAGATCTTGAAGATTGCTAAAGCGAAATGTTCCATGAATCGTTTCACACAAGTTTTGTTGCAATAATTTTCTGCTCGCTGCAACGAAAATTGAAAATAGAAATTTCAATCATATTTTTTTCTCCCCCAAAAGTGATGTAAACAAACATAGTTACGCCAAGACCTTTTAAAATAAATACTTTTTGTAAATTCTTAGATAGATTTGCATATTTTAGCATTTTAGAATCATTAATTTGCTTTAAATGAAGCAAATTAATTTTCAACGTTTTTAATCATGGCTGACGCCAGTGTCTTTAAAATCTTAACTCGTACGTTATCTTAATATTCCTACATATAGTCTTTATGATTGTCACAAGACGTAGTCCGAGTAGACAGACGTCTATTATGACAGCTCGGAATTCTTAAACTCTTAATAATGTCTAGGGGTAATAGAATAATTTGTTAAAATAAAATATTCTTATTTATTTACTTAATAAAAAATTAGCTTCAGTATGAAAAATGGTAATTCCCTAATATTAGAGTCTCCCTTAAGGTAGTCTACTGCTTTACTTATTCAATTACTCTCTTTCAGGATGAATTCTACTTCTGCTTATTTACTTTTCTCTCACTCAGGAGGTATTTGACTTCTGTTATTTATTTACTCTTCCAGGAGGTATTCAACTTCTACTTATTTATTTAATTTCTTCCAGGAGAAATTCTACTTCTCCTTTTTATTTAATCTTTCAGGAGGTATTCTACTTCTCCTATTACTCTTCCCATGAGGTTATCGAACTTCTGTTAATCTACTATATCGACCCTTTTGTCGGGTTTCTCTCATATAGATTACGGTCAGTGAAATGATCCCAGATTAATAAGGTCATTCGTCGTTTAAGTAAATGGCTTCTTTAACTACGACACTATTAAACTATCATTTACGTATCTCGTGAATTAATTACAAAATATTCTTTTCTTTCTTTTCGTTATCAAACAATTTGATCTTACAATGCTCGCACTACATGCAAAAATGCCAATTCTTGTACTATAAGTTTCATTCATCAATTGTGATATTTTCCATTCAAAATCGTTAGTATGCTAAGTTCATTTTCGTAACAATAGCGTACCTTCATTGTTACAATGATAATTAAATTAAGTGATTTCTTAGATTAAGTAACAAATTAAATTAGATTTTAATATATGTTGGCGTTTGCTAATATAGTTCAAGCTGACATTTGCTACAGCGAAGTGTCCCATGAATATCAGGATTCAGCTAAATATTTTCGCTGAAACTGGCTAAAACATGACGTCATGCTTCATACCGTGGAACAAACCCTATATCGATTATAATTTGTGGTGAATCGTATATCCCATGTAAAGATACCTACTTCAAATAGTTATGTAATGAGTGATATGTAATTTTATGTTGAAGCTTATCTGTGGCACGTTATTGTATCTTGATAACTTGAAAGAAAAGCAAAAATGTATTGCAATAAATTATATTTTACATAAAAATGCACTTATAGGTAAAGGTTAAGCAGATTTCTGGTGATTCGATAGATATATCAAAAGTAAAATAACATTAAACATATTAATAATAACGTATGTATTTGGAATTATTAATTTTTTCCAATTATATAAATGAATTTCGATGTAAGAACAAGAATATTATTGCAAGCTAACAAACTTGAATAAAAATTGGTATATAGCAAGAATTTATAGGCCTAATAACGAGGGGAGAAGGGTATAGGATTGCTGGTGATAGACGAAATTTATAAGATGATAAAGTGAATATGTAAAAGAAAAGATACAAATATATGAATTGGTTGAAAGAAAGAAAGACAGCAACCTCCATTACAAAGAGATACTATTTTAATGAGTACATGATAAAAACAGACAAAGAATTAAGTAGAGAAGATATTAAATTAAATAATAAAAATGGAGATGTTTGAAACATTTAAAAAAAAAAAAAAGCTGAGACAGTTGCGAAACCACAACCATGCCAGAAAATATAAAGAAGTCCTGGGTATGGTTATCCCATACAACTGTTGGTAGTATCCCATGTAACCGGTAAAAGGGAGAGTCGAGAGTCCTTGAGTTAATAATGATTAGTATGAGTGCCTTCCTTTACTTAGACGGGGTATGATACCACAAATCGATATTGTACTTGTATGGGCCTTAACTCCCTTGGCTTGGAAAAAAATGACTATATACCAAAGGACGACGAGACCTTACTGTTTTTTGTCCCAATCTTAACCCAACTATTTCTGAGATTCCTACTATCATGAATCTTTTATACCAAGAAATGTATGACAAGAATCCAAACTGCATTATGTATTTAGTTCTCCCTGCTATAAAGGACCTGTATACCTTTAATCAGACGAGAATTGTACGAGAATGGGGACAGAAATACAAAGATTTTTTGAAAAATCATTCCGTCCTCAATGCTTCAAAGATGAGACCACATTCGATTAGAACTTTTCGATTGTTCAAGACTTTACTGAATGAAGAATATTACTGGGTGGACAAACACGTTCTGCAGGCTGAACATACCCTTAGCAATTATTATGATAAATCACCTACTGTCTGTTTCTTTAATGGAGAATCGAACACCTTAAACTGTTCCTTATTACCTGATGGGTTGCACGGGACAGGAAGATTCGTGGAGGCTTTCATGAAATGTAATCGTGGTATATTTTACCAAATTTCTGGTCACAACAAATATGGAGAGCCAGTGGCTAAGAAAGGTAAGACCATACATTCTCGTATGCTGGTCCACTCACAACGATTACCTTCTGATTCAGATGATGACGATGATGATGTAATTAATCTCCCAAGGAAAAACCAAGAAAATGATAGTGGAAACTTTGGTTCATCTGATAATGTGGATATATGCTTAAGAAGATTTGTAGATTTCCAGGAACCTTCTACATCTTCTACTTATGAGGGATATTATCCCATACCGATTTCGAGTAATGAACCACAAACCTCACATGATCAACGTCGACATGGGGAGATGCTCATAAATTTTATACGTATACACTTCCCGATTACGATTATGGAAAGTTTCCTAATAAATATGATGATGCCGGTGCAGTTGCTTCTACCTCTACTGGTATTACTCATAATACATTAAACTATAATAGTGAAGCGAATATTGCCTTTTTCCAGGCTATTATAAGACAATCCATTGAGCAAAGATCAGCTCACACGGATAATAATCTGGAATACCAGTCTTGGTTATTCCATGATTTAGAACAAGCTGTACAGAGGGAAAAGAGAATCCACAATTTGAGAAAACAACTGTAGATGGGATTCTTGGAATGATAGTTATCTGTTTAAAAACGTGTTTATATTTTTGTAAAACTTTTGTATTTATAAAAAAAAAAAAATTTACTTTAATTATGTAATGTATTTCCTACTATGAAAAATAGTCCTTCAAAAAAATTGGGGGGGGGCTAAAATCTGGTGGGGGGGCTAAAAGGGAGAGTCGAGAGTCCTTGAGTTAATAATGATTAGTACTAGTTTTAGAGTCAGTTATTTTTGGTGTTTTTAATTATCAGTAGAACTGATAGTATACAAAAATCATTTATATTTTTTTTAAATTATTTTTTGTTTGTTCATTTCTATTATTTTGTTTTAAAAATCATGGTATTAATAATTATTTCTGTTACAGAGTCTTGATTTATATGTCTTATTTATATGAACTATAATTTGTGAGTTATCTCCCAAATATAAATAAATATCTAGAACTTGAATAGGCCTTCACCAGATAGAAGTTGAGTCGTTCAAGACATTGCCTTAATTAAGGTAATGTTTTACACATTTACTATTTTAATAGTGATCTTAAGTGTTGGTTTTCCATTGTATGATGATAATTATCATATATATATGATTATTATGATTATGTAAATATTGATGGGATATGAATGTAACAAAGGCGAATTTTATTTAGGCTCCAAAGCTCAGGTCTATTCATTGGCTGTATTTCCTATGGCTTGGATTTTTCTGTGTTTCGAGACTTGGACATGTTGTGATTTTTAAATTTGGATCCTTCTTGGATTCTGGATTGTGTTCGAGTCCTGGATTTATTTGTGTGTGTTCAAATATTGGACCCATCTTTGAAGTTGAAAATTGAACCCATCAGAATATTAGAATAAATCAAACCTTTTGCCATTCCTGGTCTTGGACATACAAAACTCGGATTATTACCGAAAATACTTGACTGGTTACCATCTAGATTGGTGTACTTTCAAAAAGGAGAAACCAGGTAAAAACTATTCATAAAAGCGTACAGGAAGAAAGAAAAGCAAATACCAGTTACCTGCCTATAATTCAGATAAGCTACATTCATATATCTAATTTCAACTCCTGTATCCTAATACTAATAACTCCTCTTATAAGTTCATACTTCTCCTTATTCTAAAGCACTAAGTGGTTCAGCAAGCTGTTTTATAAACTCACTAGATATCCCATTAATATAAGGTCAAATACCTACCGCAAATAAATATAAAAGTTAAAGATTGGAAGTAAAAATAAATAAACTATAAAGTTTGTTGTTAATCTATTTAATAAAGTTACATTAATTTATTATCGTATTTATTGTTAAATAATAATTGCTCAAGTAAATATAGTGTCAGTATAAATCTTTTACTTCCCTCATTTCTTATTTTTGTTTAAATTAAGTAGTTGTTAATAGAAAATAGGTTCGTCAATGTAATTCCCAGAAATTCTAATAATAACCCATGAAAGTGAACCTTCTTGAGAAAGTTAGTAGGCCCCTTTTTGCATAGAGAAAGTGATCATCACCTTCTTTGTGAAAGTAGTCGTCACACCGAAACTAAAAAATAGCTTCTTGTGTTCTTTACTATTAGGCGTGAACGAAATACAGTGTTTATGTGGCTGACAAAATTGAATGCAATTTGTAGGTATTTCATCAATTATTGGGTCATCGGAAAAACATCTGTGTAGGCAAGTTGAGACTTTTTTACTGTTCCAGCTCTCCCTAACCGGGATTGGCAAAAAAAAAAAATTTTTAAAAGCTCCATTTTTATTTTTTTTATTTCCAGCCTAATTGTAATTGCATATAATTTTCATATTTAAGTTTGATAAGCTAAGAGCCATTTATGCTTGTTACAACAATTCACTGAGATTCGTAAGAAAAATAAGGCATGAATGAACTGAAGTTTCAAATGTTGAAAGCACTAGCAAAGTTAAGTGCAAGTTATGCAACAATGAAATTAGGAGGAAGATTAATACATGCACAGGAAGAGTTTGCAGAAAAGTGGATTTCTATTTTTTATCATGATTATTTAGCAGGTTTTACTGCATTCAGGATAAAAGATTTCTAAAAATCATGTTGAACAATCAAATCCTGAACTTTAGCAAGGAGAAAACAGCAAAGTGATGATGTCATGGAGAATCAGACACTGAAAGCCAGGAATTTGCCATCAGGGTTTTGTATATTTTTGTTGTAATTTACTGAGCTTTCTAGAGTTCTGAGTTAACTGAAAGAATGTTTTCTACATTTGGTCTTGTTTGGACTAAGTTGATAAATTGACTAGGATTTTAAAAAACTTCAAAACCTGTGAAAATTAATAGTCAGTTAAACTTTAAACAATACACCTTGCAGCATAAATAATGAAGATTAGCCACCATATATATATATATATATATATATATATATATATATATATATATATATATATATATATATATATATATATATTATATATATATATATATATATATATATATATATATATATATATAGAGAGAGAGAGAGAGAGAGAGAGAGAGAGAGAGAGAGAGAGAGAGAGAGAAAGAAACTTATAAACATTCATCTAAATAGGGAAAAAAAAACTTTTATTTAAAATATCTCAATTTATTTTTAACTCTGAAAAAAAAAAGTTGGTAAGATAGCGGGTTTTTGGAAAAAAATTAGTAATCTTTTTTGGATTGGGCCAATAGCTGCCAACTTTGCATGTAACAGACCAGATATTATAGAAAAATAAATAAATATTTAGTACTATGTAATGGATATGAAAGATATCATTATACGAAGGGGAAAATAAAATACCAATAGTTGAAATATGATAGACAAGTGTAAAATGTAGGGAAAGTGATACCAATATTAGTGGGCACATTGGAGACAATCAAGACTAGTTTTGATCGTTCCTTCTTATTGCCCATCTAGAGAGACTTGCAGTTAAAATTAGAACAACAGAACTAAGTCAAGGAAGTTGTCCGAAAACCCCCCCGAGACAATACTAACAATGTTTATGGACATGTGACTAAGACTAATAACTCGAGGTTTGGGAACAGTTGGCAAAAAAATAAATAAATAAAAACTATGAAGCGAAGAAAAAAATATCTTGCAAGATTGAAGGAACAGGTCAAAAGTTATTCATACTATCATGGAAGTCCATAGTATTTCCTTATCATTATTATACTCAAAGAGTTTGGGAAAAAATTTTATGAACGCTAAGGAGAGAATATTCAATTTATAAAATTTTATAAGTAATCAAAGAATGATGTAGTAAGTTAACAATATACGACTAGCTTAAAAAATACATAAACCTCTGAAAAGTCGAGTTCCAAAGAGAGATTGGATAAGAACTTACGAGGAAAGTAAAACTTTAAAAGTCGAAGATCAACAAAAGGAACAAAATTAGCTCAAACTGGTATGGAAATGAAAAATAACATGATTGTTGTATACGTTTAAGATACTTTTTGCTGTCATACGAGTGTAAAATTTAAGTTAAAAAAAAAAAATCTAGAAAAAGGTTTTGTGTTGATTTATCCTCCTGGAACAATAAAAAAAAAAGATGCAAGTTCAAGCATCCTTTTGAAGTGATTTTATCAATTTGAGGCGACTGAACAAATGTGCGTAAAGAATGAAAAGTTACATCATTCTGCAGAGGTCAATGGGAGACTTAAAGGAAATCGAAGGTATCTGAGAGATTGAATATAATAAATGGAAGGTCAAAACATGAGCAGGTATAAAGGGTAGTATAACAAAAAATATAAAAACTTGCAAAACTGAAGGGAGTCGGTATGACGAGAGAGAGAGATTTAGATTTAAATGATGTTTAAAAGTCTCTTATAGTTCCTATTACCAGAAAAGAAAATACGGAATGAATATAAAAATATTTTTAAAAAACTTACCAAGAGTTAATTGTCTTGCCAATTGAATACATTGAGTTTATAGTACAAAAAAAAAATTTAAGGATATAAAAAGCAAATAGCATGGAAGATCAAAGACAGGTATAAAATCTACGGAATTTTCTTCAGGATATATATATATATATATATATATATATATATATATATATATATATATATATATATATATATATATATATATATATATATATATATATATATATATATATATATATATATATATTCGTTCTTCCAGTTTTAACAAAAATAGTCTTTTGAAATGGTGGGGTTTTTTATGTTTTACTGTTATTATTACTATTATTATATATCTGCTACACTATTAACGAATAATGTAGGTGTATAAATCAAATATTTATAATTTTTCGGGTTTGTTTTCATACGACAAAGTTAAGTTTTTAACTGTCAATTCTTCTTTAAAAAAAAATAAAAAAATTTAGTTTCTGGAAGTATAAAAAAGGTAATTAATAGAGATATTTAGAATTCTGTGTGGTGTTCCTTTACTAAATTAGGTTGACCTCCCGAAGGGATAAGTCGTATTTTATATATATATATATATATATATAATATATATATATATATATATATATATATATATATATATATATATATATATATATATATATATATATATATTTTTATTTTTTTTTATGTATTTTTTTTTTTTTTGCTGTTATTACTGTCCTTCCCGAGGAAGGTCATGGCCTTCTAATGGGGAAACCACGACCTGTCAGTGAACTCGGCATCGCCTCCATTCAGCTCTGTCCTCCCACGGTCTTATATATATATATATATATATATATATATATATATATATATATATATATATATATATATATATATATATATATATATATATATATATATATATATATATATATATATATATAGCAGAGAGCTTCTCAAACTTTTTAAATCGCGTCCCCATCTCTTTGAAGTAACTTTTTTCGCGATCCCTTTTTCCAGTAACAGTAAGAAAATAATCGAATAAATGCACTTTGGGGAAGCTCTGGTCTAATGCATGGATGGGTGTTTTATTTCAGAATTCAATATTCTTGTATAAAATTCTAAGAACTACAAGAGGAAAATTTTTTTAGGTACGACAGATTTTTAATTTTTTTTTATGTTGCGTTTTTTTTTTTTTTACATGTATCAAATATAAAGTAACAATTTTATGTGTATTTAGTAATAATCTAAATATATAACTAAAATATCAACAACTTTAAAACACAAGCCATAATCCACAGGTTTTCACGAATGGTATCTCAGAAGGGAAACGAATCCATGGCACTATATCGGCATACTCAGTTTACAAACGTACGAGACATTTCTTCTGGTGCTGTAAGGACGAGCCTATTCACGTATGAAGATGGCAACTATTGGACCATAATATTCCGCCTTCTGAGTAAGATTAGAATATTTGATAGGTTAGTGCATAACTTTTCAAAAAAAAAAAAAAAAATTAAGGAGGGTAACCTCTGATCTTTCCCGTATTTTAAATTGGGACAGTGAAACATTGGTCGTTTTCAATGCCTCAAAAACTCAAGTTCCTCCATCTTTACCCGACACGACCTTCCACTCAATTATTACATCTTCGTAAACACAATTCAAAACCTTTGTCTGTCCTTAATATTTTCGGTGTTTCTTTTTCTTGTGATCTTCCTTGAGAGGATCACATTACTTCTCTTTTCTAAAGGTTGGGTGTTCTGAGGCACCTTTGTAATTTTTTCTCGAAAACCCAGTTACTTGCTCTTTATAGAGTTGTTCACCCCTGTTTGGAGTACGCCTCACATATCTGGGGTGGTTCCACTCAGCTCTCCTAGAAAAAGTAGATTGTAGAGGCTTTTCATCATATTAACTCTTCTGCTCTCCCTCTCCAGTTTCTTCCCATCGAATTCTTGCTTCACTCTAGTCACATACCTCCAATGAGAAGGGTTCGGGTGACACGTCTTTCTCCATAGTCTCATCCATTCTCTGTTCAGCTCTCTATTACTAGCCTTTACCGTTCTGCTCAGTATTACATGTAAATTGTAATCAAATGGTAAAGTCTGGAACACACTCTCTTTGTGTGTTTTCCAAACTTCCTTTGACTTGCACACATTCAAACGCCGTGTATCGGGACATGTTGTCCTTTAACCAAATTTCCGATGTTTCCCCAACTCTGGTGGAAATTAGTAGGCCTCTGACTTTTGCCCACCGTAGGTGATTTTATAATATATATATATATATATATATATATATATATATATATATATATATATATATATATATATATATATATATATATATATATATATATATATATATATATATATATATATATATATATATATATATATGATTCCAAAAGAAACCTCGATTATAGAAATAAATTGTTCAGTTTGGATAGAATCAGCTTTCAAGAAGAAAACCTTTTGATAATTAATTTTATTTTATTTTGAAATCTTAAATAAATATATATATATATATATATATATATATATATATATATATATATATATATATATATATATATATATATATATATATATATATATATATATATATATATATCTCCTAGTATCCAAGCTCTCATGACGTCAGAAGTTGGCGGACAAAACCAGTCAGCAATTAGAAGAACAAAATCTTTTTGAAAATTGGAAGTGAAATTGAAACTGATTTTAAAATAAAACTGAATAGAACTTTCAAAGTTAGTGTAAGATTGCTTCACTACAAAATTAATAATGAAATCCTCCAAATATCTTTCGAGAAGACGGCTGATGCCTTTTGGTTAGTCATCATCGTGTGCCAATTTATTTACCTGAGTCTGACTGTACGTCAACATTTACTGGTTACGCGACTAATAGATTGACAGATGGGACATATTTTAAATTTTGTACTCCTCATGTGAAGCACAAACACTAAGTGTATAGTTTATTAATAATTTTTCAAAATTTATAATTTTTTGGCGTAACATCTTAAAATGAATCATTCATCTACTATCAGCCAAGCTCTGATGATGTACGATGTTGGCGGACGAAACCAGTCAGCAATTAGAACAAAAAAAATTTTTTTGGGGAAATTGGAAGAAAAGTTTCAACTGATAAAAAAAAAAAAAAAAAATTAATAATCTATTACAAATTTTTGAAAATTTGTATCGCAACAAAAGTTGGAAACTCTGTTCCTCTATTTGAACAGTTTATATTAGAAAAGTATATGCGGCCTGACACTAGAATTATCTAGTTAACTACAGCAGACGTCATCTCCTATAAAGGAAGATTCACACTATAAGCCTGGCAAACTGAGTGTGGTAAAGAAGACATTGTTAGCAACAACTCTAATACCCAAACTGGGAAACTATAGCTCCGGGACGCATTATCTTATATAGTGTATAGAGGTTAGACTGAACATGTTGCTAGTCCCACTGATAGGGAAAAAACCGTACCTGTGATTTTAAATAAAACTCTAGGGACTAGGAACGAAAAACAACGAGCAGAAAAACATCGATTTTTATTGTGCTGTTGTAGAGAGACATTTAAGATCAGATGGAGAAAGATATGGTTCCAATGACAGGGTGAAAAACCCATCTGGGAGATATATTATATATATATATATATATATATATATATTATAATATATATATATATATATATATATATATATATATATATATATATATTAAAATCAATTTAGATTATTTCATTAATGTCACTCAATGTACGAGTGAAAATGTATCCTGATGTAAGGATTTTTACAGAATCAATATAAGGAGTTTTTGTTGACTCTCTATATTGAGATGTTAGTTTTTTAGTTTTTTGGAGGCAATATTCTTTTGGAGACTAGGGTTAGTCGTTTACATAAATATAGAATATTTATATAAACGGAGATGTTACACCGAGAATAAGCTTTGAGAAAAATTGTGATTTTCTCACTGCTTGAAACGAAACGAAATAGTAAACCCGTTTAAAAGCCTCCAAGAATATGTATTATAATAGTTAACAAACGGAGCTTTCAAAAGTTTGACGAATATGAAATATTAACACGAAAGGCTCCGAATGCAACTTATATAACTTCAAGAATACCCTTGGCCTCAAACCAACTACCTGCCTGTTATTTGACAGAATAAACGACACGGCAAGCAATCGGCCAATATCCAAGAATATTCTATCAGTTAATAAATGCAAATTTGAATTCTTGATATACGCAAACTAGGAAACGTGCAAAGGGAAAAGTGTTTTAACACTAAAATAGCACGGATATAAATACAACGACGTATCGAGAAAAAGTATGTCTTGACACCACGAAGTATCAATAAAAAGTGATAGAATTCAAAAATGGCAACCTCTGACTTTAACTGCCAGTCTCCAGGAATATTAGCCTCTTTTTTAACGAGATTAATTTTTAATCTGGCAACTACCAAATACATATTTATATATATATATATATATATATATATATATATATATATATATATATATATATATATATATATATATATATATATATATATATATATATATATATATATATATATATATATATATATATATATATATAATATATATATATATATATATATATAGGCACAAGTGTCTTTGATGCGTCAAATTCTGAAACTGTAAAAAATACCCTAACAATTTTCAATACATTTGAGAAAAATTAAATTTACTTTAAACCTTTGTATATATATATATATATATATATATATATATATATATATATATATATATATATATATATATATATATATATATATATATATATATATATATATATATATATATATATATATATATATATATATATATATATATATATATATATTATATTATATATAATATATATATATATATATATATATATATATATATATATATATATATATATATATATATATATATATATATATATATATATATATATATATATATATATATATATATATATATATATATATATATATATATTATATATATATATTTAATTTTTTAAAAGTACACTCCATGTAGCCTCTATATTTTGGGTGTAAGCTCCAGTTTGAGGATCCACAAAATTTTTACTGTGGTTCAAAGTAAGATTTTAAAAAAATGTTTTTTTACGACAATTGATGTAAAAAACTTAAATTGTGTTATACCAGCAAATCTACGGGGGCTCTGCCCACCGTACCCCCGACCGTGAGTGATGAGAAAATTGTCGACCACTTTTCCTTTTCTACGATTTGGGGTATTTTCCATTTTTTTTCATATATATATACTATATATATATATATATATATATATATATATATATATATATATATATATATATATATATATATATATAATATATATATATATTTTATATTAGTGACCTAACTATCTCTGTGGTGACCAATGTATGGTCCAGGAGGTACTACACTTGTTCATGCGCGTCACTAATTAGATGACGAGGCATTTGGCTTTTTTTTTTTTTTTTTTTCTTAATTCTTAATTTCCATAATTAATTCCATAACAAAACTGAACCAAGGATAATCTTTCTTGAAAAGACCTCTAACTACCCTATAGAAGACAGAAGTGTGGGCAAGTTTGTGTTTCGCTCCTAAGTACTTTGTTCTCCGGCTAAGTTTGGGGGCCCAACCTCTACCTTCCTCAGGCAGCCAGAAGTCCCCTACAAAACGCTACCAAACTAAAGTACACCCAGGGATAGGTTCTGGGCGAGCAGAAGTAACCCACAGGTATACTTCGGCTCCTGCTACAAAGATCGGGACGGATATCCCCAGTTCCCCGCTGCTTGTTTGAAGAACCGCAATGTACGAATGGATCCCTCCAGATTTATTACCTCAAGCAACTTTAGTATCCCTAATATGCCTAAGCTCCTAAGGAAGCGATGAGGCCTCGGAACAGTCTCACCTCTCCAGTTCATGACCAGGGCTTCTGTATAGACTTGGCCACAAGCTGAGGCCACACGGTCCCACGAGGCTATCTCCTCATTGGAGTAATAATTAACTTTAAGCTGATACACTGCCTCCATCCTTGCAGCGTGGGCATCGGCGCAGATAGTGGTGTCGATTACATACGCCTTGTCCTGACGCCAACAGACGATGTCAGGACGTCAGATGCCCGCCGCTGTTGCGATAGTAGGCTCAAGGATGAAGGTAAATCCCTTCCTATCTAACTCGGCTTGATTAACAGCGTTGTGCCTAAGCACCCGATGTCGAGATGTGTGAGGGTACTCCTGGAGGATGTGACCAATGGTTTCTGTTTTGTTACATCCCAAGTCACATGCAATTTCAGCTGCATTTCTCGCTCTTCCCCTGGTGGATCTTTCTCTCGTGGCAACCAGCCCCATCCTGATTTAAACAGCTTCGACGTACTCAACTCCTTCCATGATCCGAGTTCCGTCGAGCATCCACTTGTAGCAGGCTGGTTGCTTTTGAGCTTCCGCCAGGCCGCGCCCGTCACAGAAGTCCATGACCTTGTCTCTCCTTTCGACTCTTTTAAAATTTTACACCAGATGATGGATGGAAGAATATTAAAATAAATGGTAAATATGCATGGTTCGTTTCTTACCTGGTATTTAATTGTTATTCAAAATATAACTGGATATATTGGAATACATTGAAGAAAAACAATAAAAATGTTCGAAAAATTAAATTCGCTAAATTAAAATGCACTTGAAGGTAGTAAAAATAGATTTCGAACATCATAAAGCTTGGTTTACGTCTGCAACTTTGACAATATGGCGTAAGAAATTGGGTGGCGGAAGATAATTGGAAAATATATCGATACTAATGTAGGTATATAAATTGTTAAATTTAACAAACTAATTCGACCTAGGTAAATGTACTCTAACGGCCAGTAAATAGGCCAAACGTAAATAAAAAATACAAAAATAAATAAATAAAAAGGTGTTAGAGTGTTCATTTCAAATATCTAGCAACTACGTTATGAAATATCGCTAATTTTTGCGATGTCGTTCTCTGCCTATATCGCTATAAAGCGTACGTAGGCATGTTTGGTGTAATCGGCCTAATTATATCATTTTATAACAGGATTTTTGGTACTTTAACCATTATTAAATTTATTGAATTTGATTTTCTTACCCAGTTTTTTCTTCAATATACATTACATTTCCAGTGTATTTTGTGAAAAACAACTAAATATTAGGTAAGAGACGAATCATGCGTAATAACCAAATAAATAATAGAAACCAAAGAATTCTTACAACAAAAAAGATCTTAAAAATTAGTACCACTACTGATACAAAACAAGAAAGCTTTACGACAGATCAACAGAATCGGCACTTTCAAACCTAAATTAAAATGATAAAACGATCAGGCATCTTCAAAATTGTACCAAAATGATAACTAATACAGGTATTTATTTATGTATTCAGAGATTACCACAAATGACTCAAACAGTTCTCAATAAGGGGATAAAATCATAGTTTTACTCAACAAAAGCGAACTCTGTGTTTTAAAGAAATCCAATTTCATTTCGTCGTTAGGTACTAAAGTTGGAATTTTTTTTTTAGCTGCAAGTTCATATATATATATATATATATATATATATATATATATATATATATATATATATATATATATATATATATATATATATATATATATATATATATATATATATATATATATATATATATATATATATATATATATATATATATATATATATATAAATGAGCTTTTTCTGAGCATTGGCAGATGAAGGTGGATTACAAAACACGAGGGACAATATATTCCGTAAAGAGGACGAAAGGGGAGCTTGGATTTAAATTAAAAAGAGGAGAGATAAAAAAAAACGAAGATACATAAATAAAATAATTATTTTTGATGGATAAGGATTTTGCGAAGGCTTAAGAGAGGAAGTCTCTTGTGGATCAAAATACGAAATCGGCTTTAGAAAAGCTATAAAATGATCGAAGAATACATAAATAAATAAAAAATTCGAAGAAAAATTAATCATATTACGATTAGTATATATATATATATATATATATATATATATATATATATATATATATATATATATATATATATATATATATATATATATATATATATATATATATATATATATATATATATATATATATATATATATATATCACCAGTTGGGGAAAAAAATCGGAAATCTAGTCAAGTTAAAGGCCGCCATATCTCGATACATGGCGTTTGAAAGTATGTAAGTCATAGAAAGTTGGAAAATGGATAAAGGGAGTGTGTTTCAGACATTTACCATTAGAGTACATGAAAGATTGAGTATAGCGATTAAGTTTGGTATCAGAGTTGGACAGAGAAAGGATGAGACTGTGTAGAAAAGCGTGTCACACAAGCCCTTGTCATTAGAGCAGGTATGCAACGGAAAAGTTAAGTGTCCGTTGTAATAGCGACAATATAAAGAGTGACGCAACAATACGACAGAGACTGCAGAGAATTAGTGAGAGCAGGAGAGTTGGTAAAACGAAAGCTCTAGACCACACCTTTTCAAGAAAAGCTATATGAGTGGAACAGTCCCAGATGTGTGGGGCGTACTCCATACAGGGGCGAACAATACCACTATAAAGAGCAAACATCAGGAATGGTGTGAAGAAATTACAAAGGCGTGTGAGAATACCCAACCTCTTAGAAAATTGCTGAGAAAGAGTAGTAAGAAAGATCACGAGAAGAGAAAAAGAAACACCGAGAATATTAAGAACAGATGAAGGTTTGAAATGTGTTTTCGAAGTGTTACAGTTGTTGTGAAAGGTTGTATAGAGTAAAGAGATGAAGGAACTGAGTTTTTGAGGCATTTAAAATAACTACATATGTTTTCTCTGCTCCAATATGAGATACAAGTAAGATTAAATAAAGGCTAGTTGCTCCAAGGCCACCTTCCTGAATTCAAACTGAAAGGAGTAACAAATGGTGGAATCATCAACGTAGGAGTTTGTAGGTGATGAAGTAATAGAGAAATGGTTATTAGCGAAAAATAGAAAAAGAATTGGAGATACGACAGAACCCTAATGACCACCTCAATAATAATAGATTTAAAGGAAGAACGATGGCCTTCCACATCAAAGGCTATAGATCAACCAGAAAGGAAATCAGAGAAAAGGGTAGATTCTGAAAGAGGGAAGTTTAGAATCAAAGATTTGTGCCAGGCTCGGTCGAAGGCTTTCGATATGTCCAACGCGATAGCAAAAGATTAACTGAAATGCCGAAGAGCGGAGAACCAAGAGTCAGAGAGAAGGAAAAGACCACCAGTAGAGCGTTTTTTACGAAAGTTATAATGGCGGTGAGAAGATTATCAGAACTGAGATGTTTCCAAATTTTCATGTTAAGGACAGAATCGAAACTTTATAAAGAACGGAGATTAAAGAAATAGGTTGATAGTTGGAGAGTTGAGAGGGCTCCCCTTCGGCACAGGTTGAATGATTGCACGTTTCCAGCAAGAAAGGAAGGATAAAGTAGAAAGATAGAGACGAAATAGTTTACCAAAACAGGGTGTAAGCTCAGAAGCCAAGGTTTGAGAACTACACAAGATATACCATCAGGACCATACGCCTTCTTAGTGATAAGCTCAGAGAGAGCAGAAATTATAATTTTAGGAATAAATGAGTTGAAGGAGGAGGAATAGCACCAGAATCCTGTAAAGTTAAATTAGAGGTAAAGCGAGCGAAGAGTTCAGCTTTAGAAGAAAGAAAAAGGCAGTTCCGTCTGAAGATACTAAATGAGAGAAAGAAGTTAGAGTAGTTTTTTTTTTTTTTTTTTTTTTTGCAAAACTGCCATAAAAGGAAACCAGAAAGATTCCGGGATGAAATATAAGTTGCGTTAGTTTCTGAAGTTTGAAAACTGCGATAATCCCTGAAGGTAGCATCCATGCAGCGAATAGCACGAGGACAAGAGGTAAATCAAGGTTTGTTAGGTTTAGCAGAAGAGAAGGAATGTGAAATGTACGCTTCCATACCTGAGAGAATCAAAAAAAAATAATATATATATATATATATATATATATATATATATATATATATATATATATATATATATATATATATATATATATATATATATATATATATATATATATAGTGGGAAAGGCCAGATTTAGAGTGTTATCAAAATTTAGTCAAGTGCCGACATGGACCTTTACACTGTTTCAAGAGTTTGTCATTATGTCTTCCAGATTTTACTTGTGTATATTTAAAAATAAGCATTGGATTTACGTCAGAAGTCATAGATTGGACAATGAAAACCGAGTGAGTCGAACGAGCTCTAATCAGAGGATAAGAAGAGATTAGAGAGTTCTGAAGAACATTATCTGTAGTATAATAGTATTATAAAGAGAGTGATGCAATATCTCGACAGCCAAAAAAAATTGGAGAGGGTTTGTGATTTAGGAGAATTAAGGCGAATAATTTTAGATTCCTACTTCCTTTTCAAGGATTAGAGAATTAAACTACTCCATTCAAAATGCGCACACTGCCCATATACAGATAAAATAACTGATGATTTGAAATTTTGAAGATTCCGTTGAATACGATTTTAAGGTATTGAAAACGATCATGCTTTCAATTGCCCTAATAAATAAGGTGAGAGCAGAAATTGGCTATTTTATGCAAAAAGAGTAACTGAGGGTGAAATCGTCAGTGTTAGAACTATCAGTGGTGAATGAAGTACCAGAGAGCTAAGGATATGACAGAGTTTTGTGGAACACCACTATTGGTATATTTAAAGAAACGAAGGTAACGAAAATCAGAGAGAAGGAGAGATACAAAAAAAGTGAAGTTTAGAAATCAAAGCTTTGTGCTATAAGAAGGCCTTCGATATTAGAGCCGCAACAAAAGATTCACCGAATTACCTAAAAGAGAGAGAATAAGGGAGATATCATTACCTTAAAGCATTCCTAGCGAATGCTGAAACTTACCGATCAGAATAATTGAAATGTTTCTAATTCTTCTTACTAGAATATATTCGAAAACCAAAAATGATCAGCTATTGAAGTGAGGAGATAATAGGATTTCAGCACAAGTTGAAGTAATTCAGTAAAGATGAAAAGTTGAAGTTGATAAGACATAAAGTGAGAAAAAGAGCTTACCAAGGTAGATTTTACTCTCAGGAGCACAAGTTGTAAGAACCACAAGGATCAAACTGTCATAACCATACGCCGTCTTACAGTAAGCTTAGAGAGATCAGAAGTAATCGCCTCTAGAAGAAATTACAATGTTAATCATTTACGAGTTTAGGTACGATTACTTCTAAATAGTCTTGTGGAATTAAAGGCAAAAGAACTCAACTTCAATAGAAGCGTAGTACTCAGCTGTTCCATTCAAAGAAGCTAGAGGGGAAGGGAAGGAAGTAAAATTACTATTGACACTTTTTGCAAAATATTATAGCGTGAAAAGAAACCAGGAAGAAATTTTTTTGCCGACCCCTCCCCCTTCCCTCCCCCCCAAAAAAAGCATAAAGTTCATAGTCTCACGACCCCCTAATTGCCTCATGTCTGACAGGTGTCAAATTCAAGGGTTCAAATAAATTGTAAAAATGTTATGCCTATAGCAGGTGTCAAATTCAAAAATGTAGATTAAGATATTAACCGTGCAATAAATATATATTAACAACAATAGAATTAAAGTTTTCAAATTTTTTATTTTAATATTAATCGAAAAAAAATTTAAATACTTGCTTGTAACCTTCGTTTGCAATTTTTTAAAAAAATGAAAGGATATGAAATGTTTTTTTCATACATTAGGAGTTTTATTTTTTGAGACCTCCTGCGACCTCCGTATAAGTGATCGCGATCACAAAGTTGACAAACGTTGCATTAATTAATATTCTTATGCTAAAAACAGGTTAAACTACTCGTTTTGAGAAAAAAATTTCAGAAGCGTATTCTCGCTGTTACGAGTTAAGGTACGATTATGTATATATATTAATTACGTAAGATTCATTCCCAAATTTTTATCTCCATAAAACTGGCATATCTTTAATTTCTCATTTTTAGCTATCTCTAATTATATCACCTCTTTCTACCAGTCCCCCAAACCCGTTGTCTTCTACTCTTTTCCAATATCAGCGATGAAATGGGGTATATATAGTATATATATATATATATATATATATATATATATATATATATATATATATATATATATATATATATATATATATATATATATATATATATATATATATATATATATATATATATATATATATATATATATATATATATATATAGAAAGAGGTATATAATTAGAGATAGCTAAAAATGAGAAATTAAAGATATGCCAGTTTTATGGAGATAAAAATTTAAGAATGAATCTTACGTAATCATAGTCTTGCCAATGAAGATATTTAAATAACTACAAAATACTTACAGCGAACACCGTTCCATTTTATTAGCTTTTCGAATGTACAACTGGCGCTTTGTAATCTAAAGTTGAGACTATATATATATATATATATATATATATATATATATATATATATATATATATATATATATATATATATATATATATATATATATATATATATATATATATATATATATATATATATATATATATATATATATATATATATATATATATATATATATATATATATATATATATATATATATAAGCCTCTATTTAACTACAAAGTACTACATCTGTATGTGCATAGACCAACATCAGATGTAACAATAAATATAACGCCAAATTGGGGGAAAATTTTTAATTCAATTAAAAAAAAATCTTAATATACTCAATGAGTCTTTTATAAAATAAATCAACAAATAATCAATACTTCTACAGTTTTTTTTTAATCTGACAATATCACTAATAATTCGAAACTTCAAAAAACAATTTAATCGTACGCCCGCCAGGCCAGCAACTTCTGTTTTGAATATCGTATTTTGCCTCATAATATTTACTATCCTATTTTCGCTTAATATTTTGTTATTAACGACCGAAAACCGTCAAAACGCTCATTAACTTTGAAAATTTCTAAAAAAAATATAATTCATAGAAATTATTTCAACATTTCGGGAGCTTAAATCTTCGGACCCATAAACTGTAGATACCGTCATGGGACGGATGGGGTAGAAAGTGGCCAACGACGTGTACTACCATAAATTTGTCGAAAATAATAATAATAATAATAAAAACACCCTGAAAAGAGAGAAAATGAGGTGTCGTGTTATTATAGGGTAGGGAGGCGATCAAAAATATGTTTTTGAGAAGGTGACATTCGCAAAAAAGTCACATTAGAAATTTCGATTTTTTTTCTCAGGATTGAGGCTCTAAAATCGTAATTTTTGAGATGAGGTAACGTAAGAAATTTTGCTCAGGTTCTGAAGTACATTTCAAGAGGCAAATCCCTGTCGCGATTGCTAAAGGTAAAGCATAAAAACTTTTATACGTTAATATCTCCAAAGTCCGGCATATAGCGAGAAGCGACAAGGTGAAAAAGATAGCCCGTGAGGCATTTTACCCCCATAAGGACTTTGCTCCTTCGAAAGTGACCTAAATTATATAGTAAAATGTACTTAACAGTTCGTCAAATATTGTAAAAAAAAAAAAAAAAAACGTTCGAAAATTTTTTTTCTTTTTCTCTCATTTTCCGAGACGTAGACGATTAAAAAATAAGTTTTACTGTATATGCTCCCTGAAAATGCTTTTTAAATAACAAATAATGCCGACTTTCTGCGTAAGTCGATCTTCATATGGAACTTAACGCCTGCAAAATTGTGCTCGCAAAAAATTATGTTTTCGTTGGGTATGGGAGTAGTCTCTTGAGCTTTAATAGGAGAGAGCTTTTCAGAAGCTTTGTTTTAAATTTAACTTTCAAGATTTTCCAATCAAAATATGTGGAAGTATTTATACTTCTAACTTTCATACCAATGTATAGATCAGCTTGGTTTTCTCACTTCAGCAAGGATTTAGAACTCCTTTTTCCAAATCCGAAATCTTTGCTTCAATTTATTGCACTTTTCGAGTTAAAGGCCGACATACCAAAGCGGTTTGTCGTACTTTCTGAGAATCCGAAAGTAAAATGTTAATTTTGGAGGCCCATATCTCCTCAATCGTAGAAGATTTAAGAACAGACCCCTGGGGCTTCCAAGTCCTAAATGACGTACAATTCAGGTATTGAATGTCATTTCACCATTTCTCATATTTTGGATTTGTTAAAAATTACCATCTAATTTCAGCAACAACAAAAAAAATATATTCTGAAAGGAAGCTTGTAATAAATACCCTGGGATCTTCATATTCAGGCTCGGAATGACAAGATCTATCAAAATACTCGTGTTTAAAGCTATATTTAAAATTCAGATTACAAAGCGCCAGTTGTACACCCGAAAAGCTAATAAAATGAAACGGTGTTCGCTGTAAGTATTTTGTAGTTATTTAAGTATCTTCCTTGACAAGACTAATTACGTAAGATTCATTCCCAAATTTTTATCTCCATAAAACTGGCATATCTTTAATTTCTCATTTTTAACTATCTCTAATTATATCACCTCTTTCTACCAGTCCCCCAAACCCGTTGTCTTCTACTCTTTCCAATATCAGCGATGAAATGGGGTAAAAAGAATATATATATATATATATATATATATATATATATATATATATATATATATATATATATATATATATATATATATATATATATATATATATATAAAAGCCTCTACTTTTCTTTCTTGTGAATCAGACAAAATTTCACCATCATCCAACATGTACGTACATGAAAAATACGCACATTTTGTTTTATAAAACAGTGGAAATCCTTCCAATTTCTTGAAGTAAAAAAAAAAATGTCACTGATCTCAAACTAAGGATAAAATATCGATATTTTTCCGATATTTTCAAAAATATCAATTTGGACAAATATTTGTACTCTTTCGGCATTCCTACTTGATAAGGGAAACGAGTAAATGTTTTCGTAACAGGCATTTTAATTTAACCATTAAAAATATTTTAATTAATAAAGCAAGATTCTAAAATTAGAGTGGGTTAATCTTATATATTTATATATATATATATATATATATATATATATATATATATATATATATATATATATATATATATATATATATATATATATATATATATATATATATATATAAACTTAAGAACTAAATGAATTATAAAGTTTATAGTGAATAAACGCCCTTGTGTCTTTACCAGAAAAAGAACACAGTAGAATTAATATTAGGATTGTACAATGCATTTTACATTATATATAATGAATAAGATATATATATATATATATATATATATATATATATATATATATATATATATATATATATATATATATATATATATATATATATATATATATATATATATATATATATATATATATATATAAAAAAAAATAAAAAAAAAAAAAAAAATATATATATTATATATATATATATATATATATATATATATATATATATATATATATATATATATATATATATATATATATATATATATATATATATATATATATATATATATATCCCTATTGTGCTTTATTCAAATAGAATTAACGACTAATACGAAATTAGAAGAGAATTTATATAATTCTCTATAGCGCTAAATCTCAACATTCTTTCTATATATATATATATATATATATATATATATATATATATATATATATATATATATATATATATATATATATATATATATATATATATATATATATATAAGGCAATTTATGATATAAATATTGAATAAAAGAATAAATATGAAACATTACAATACGTTGATTGGATATGTATTTCTGCTTGGTCATTTCCAGTGAGGCTTATTTCGTTCAATAAAATTACTTAAAATTACAAAAAAATTATTCGAATTTTTTTAATTAATTCAGTTTTATTCTGTTACTATTACTACTTGATCGCAGAATATCTAGATTAGAAATACCATTCCAATATCTCCTTCGTTTTCTTTTAAAAGAAATTAAGCAAAAAAGGCAAATAAAAATTTATTCTCGGAAAATCTTCTGTTTGGATATAATGCTGCATAAGACGAAGATTCCTTCCTCCTGTATTTCATGAATGACGTCTCATATCGGAAAGGAATTTCGTCAAGAAGTGAAAGAAAATAAATATCTTTCTAATAAAATACTTCAATAGAATACCAACATTATCAGACGCAGAGACAAATCTTTCATCATTTCAATTGCTTCAAAATTTCAATTCGAATCCTTCGGAAAGATGTGAGAGCATTCTTTCAAATGTCAATATGCAAATCCTTCAGCATATGATATTAAATTCCGTAGTATATATATATATATATATATATATATATATATATATATATATATATATATATATATATATATATATATATATATATATATATATATATATATATATATAATTGTTCTAGCACCCCCTCCTTGAATAGGGCTTTGCCCGTGAGCGGTGGTGAATATATATATATATATATATATATATATATATATATATATATATATATATATATATATATATATATATATATATATATATATATATATATATATATATATATATATATATATATATATATATATATATATATATGCCCCTATTGAGCAAAATCTTTATTATAAACAGGATAGCCAGAAATGGACGCAACATCAGTTTTTTATTATTATTTAAAATAATTTCCAATGATATCTGTTTTTTGAAAAAACAATTACATTATGCATTTTCGTCAATTTTAAATAAAGTCTCCCGTTTCGGTTCTATCATTGAACCATTCATCAAGAGAACTGAAAACGAATTAAATTATCAATATCACATAACAAAGTTGTTTTTAACTACACTATGAAAATCGAGCAAATGACAACAAAATTTTTTAAAAAAAACTAAATAAATAAATAGCACACTAATAATGAATAAAAACTGTAAGGAATATAATAGTCTATTGAGATTAAATTTGAAACGACAGTTGGTTGGTAATTGTAAAATTTGTAGTGTGTAAGTTGTAGGAAATTAGAACAAATCGAAAGTACAGATAAGGGAAGACATATTCTAATAGCAAAAATAGGATGTCTAATCTTACATTATCATTTCTAAAAACATACATGTCTGCATGTACTCAATCAACGTGAAGATGTTCACACATTTACATATACACATACGCACTCACACATATATTCACACATACTACTTATATATACACAAATACATTCATATATACACTCATGCATACATATATACATCCATATATACGCATTCATACATACATATGCACATACACACAAATATGCATTCACACATACATACCTAGTCATATATATATATATATATATATATATATATATATATATATATATATATATATATATATATATATATATATATATATATATATATATATATATATATACAAATACATATATATCCACACAAACTCTCAGACATCCATATACACATGACATTGTGCAAACAGTATCATGACGGCTAGACATATCACTGCTGAGAGGAAGGAGTAAACCAATCGGAAAAGAAGAGGGGGAGGGGGGATCAGGGGGAAGGATCCAAATGTAAAATGTGCGTAAAAGCCATGGGGGAAGTATGGCATGTGTATATGTAGTTAAAGAATGTACATGGGATGAGCTTGTTGGTTAACTGTTGAGGTCAGGCTTGTATTTTGAAATGTATATAGACTCCAAGATGAGTAAGGAGACTGTATCTGAGGCACAATCTAGATTGGAAAAGTGCTGGAGAAGAGGAAATGTACCACAGGAGTGAGCATGAACACGAATGTTTGAATGTGAAAGAGAGAAGTGTGATGTGAGAGACCTTGGTGCTCATGAATGCGGATTCTTAGAAGTCTTGTTGTGGAGCCAATGTAGCCCTTCGTACAGGAGGGACAAGAGTATTTATACACAACTGACGATCTAAGTGGAAACGGAAGAGAAGATTTATAAGGAAAGAAGGAAGAAATTTGAAGAGAAGTGTTGTATATAAATCGGAGGTCAATGTGGGGATAGTGATGAGAGGGTGATTTACGTAGTTTGGATGTGAGAGAAATGGACTGGTCGAGGTAAGGGAATTTAAAGTAAATAATCTTTTTTGACGCTGTGCTAGATGGAATAGAAGGATGGTATTTTGAATTTAGGAAATTAAAAATATGCTTAGAAACCAGATTTAGCGGAATGTTATGTTTTGAAGAGGTTTTTGAGGAAGTTAAATTCAGTATATAAATTAAGATACGTTGATGAAAGATTATATACCCTATGTATAAATGTGAGGATGGTGTTGATTTTATAATTGTAGGGAGAGGCACTATAGAAATTTGTAACAGACGGTGGAAAGGAAGGTTTTCGGAATACAGATGTTAGAAAGGTGTGGGGTGTTCTCCTAATGGAGGTATCAAGAAAGGCGAGAGTATTATGTTTTTTCTAGTTCTATAGTGTAACGCATGTTGGTGTGTAGGGTGTTGATGTAGGACAAAAAGCCTTGTACTTGTTCAGTGGAAGGAAACAGGCAAAAGATATCATCTACATATCTTTTATAAAATATAGGGGGAGTGACAGTAGAAGATACTGAAAGGTAGGATGATTCTAGGTGGTAAATGAAAAAGTCTGACAGAATGGGGCCCAGGGGAGAACCCATTGCTACTCCATCCCGCTGTTGAAAAGTGGTGTTGTCAAAGATGAAGTATGAGTCAGTGGTGGCTAAATTCAGTAATAAAGTGAATGTGTTTCTATCAAAATTGTGGAATACTCTGTTTTATTGATATATATGTTGAGTGAGGAGGTCAAGAGTAAGTTGTAGGGGAATATTGGTAAAGAGGTATTGAATATCTAGGGAGCACATGATGGAATTAGCAGCGGAAATGTCCTTCAATTGTTTGACAAACTGGTGAGAGTTGGAGACCGAGTAGGATGAATTGTAAGAGGTTCGGATGATGTGGGCGAGATACTTGGCCGAGGCTAAAGTTATGTATGTGGTAAGAGGCAAGGATGGGTCTAAGAGGGCAGTCCAGCTTATGCACCTTCGGTGCTCCATACATGTATCTAGTTGTAAAGCCAGTATGTCATACTTGATTGTATAGCTTATCATCTATGAGGTTTTTGATTTGAGGGTGCGTAGATTACGGATTAGTTTATCTTCAAGTTGATGGATAAGTTTATGTATCGGCGTGGTAACAGGAGAAATTTAGAGGAGTCTTGTAGAATATGTTGCATTTTCTGATTATTGTCACATTTATTTAAGACGACTATCCCCTTGCCCTTGTCGGGAGGGCACACGATCAAGTCGTTTTTAGATTGTAGGTTTTTTAAGATCTTTACGTCCTGAGGAGTAACAATGGGATGCGAAAACGTTAATCGTCGAATGTTGAAGTTGTCCGAGGCAATTTTTTGAACTTTGATACAAATGTTCTTGAAATTGGAGTTATATGTAGGTTCAAGTTTGAGACGAGAAACCATCCTTTCAAACGACAGATAATACTTGAAAAAATTATATTTAGCACAAGGTATAGCAAAATCTAAACCTGGTGAAAGTAGCTGTTTTTCACAGGTGAAGATAGTATAGTTAGAGAAGTTTTTTATAACATCATCAGGTTGCAGAACGACGGAGGTGAAATATTGAGACGAAGCAATTTAGAATAATGTCGTCTGGATATATCAAGTCTTAGATAATTTATATTGCTGTTAACTATTCTTTTTAGGCAAATGAAATCTATAAAGGACAATTCATTTTCAATTTGGAACTCTTGTCTCTTGATTAACGAAGAGTAAATTAATCGAGAGTCGCGATTTATATCTAATTTCATTTAAAAGAAGTTTCTGCATGAGTGTATATATAAATGTAATTTAGAGGTCACCTTAGCAACCTTTGAGATATGATGTTTAAAAGATAATTTATTGTTTATATTCATACCAAGAATGTTGTTTACAGGTGAGACAGGAGAGCCGTGGATAGAGATAGGAAAGGGGAGGTGTTTTTCGAGAGAGACAGATGTGAAATTGAGTTTTCAAAGAGTAGAATTTCACAAGGTTGCGGAAGCCTCACCGGGGAATCTCATTCATATCGGCAAGATTGGAATCGGAAAGTTGAAGAAGAGAAACAACTCTAGGAGCAAAAGAAGCAGCAGATTTGAAATGCGTAAAGGAATCGTCGGCATAAGAATGAAGATGAAAAGTAAGAGTATATATATATATATATATATATATATATATATATATATATATATATATATATATATATATATATATATATATATATATATATATATATATATATATATATATATATAGTTCCTATATATATATATATATATATATATATATATATATATATATATGAAATATTATTTTATATAAATATATATTTATATAGGAACGAACTTATGTTCACACTGTACCTCAGTTACCATCTGAATATTTTACTAATGGATTAAATTAGAGATGAAAATAAAAATAAACTATTTAATTAAGAAAATAAACCAAATGGTTTGAAGGAAATTGCGTGAAAATAAATAGAAAAGCAGTTTTGTGCATTTCAAAAAATCACTTTTAGTGGAAAGCAACATATCAATGTTGTGGAAACAAAATTGGCAGGAAGTGACGTGGCAAAATAATACGTAATAATAAAAAATTACATAATTAAGTAAATAAATACTGAAATAAATTAACAATTTAGTATTACAAGTTGATTACAAGTATTACAAAGATTAGAAGTATTACAAAAGAGTTAACTGTAATAATTTGACCAAAATAGGATCTGTAGTTTCAGAGATATAGAACATAAGCCAAAAAAAACTGTAATTTATGGTTAATTAGTAATGAATCAATTGAAAATTTGGAAAATCAAGAAAAACTGTTTCGTGGTATTCGAAACTCTACAGTCAAAGAAATTGAACATTAAAAAAATGTAAGCCAACGGGATTAAGTTACTTTAAAAAAAATCTAGTATCGGTACTGGTCATTTTTTTGCCGATAAAATACCTGAAAGCTCGATACTGATACCTAAAATTATACCGATACTTCACTCCATCCCTAATAATATATATATATATATATATATATATATATATATATATATATAATATATATATATATATATATATATATATATATATATATATATATATATATATATATATATATATATATATATATATATATATATATATATATATATATATATATTATATATATGCGTCCCCCTCTTAGCACAAGGAGTGCCCTGCTTGCATATGAACATTGTGTGAGTAATGCAGACTCTAGGCTTGTTCGTTGTGGTGCCTCCTTTCAATGGAACTCCCTGTTTTTTCTATGCTCACCTTAGGGTTTTAACGTAGACTTGGGGTTGGGTGGGTCTTCTTTTATTATTAAATAAAAGTATGGCAAAAAAAAATGGAGAGAAAATCCAATGTCTCGCATTCCATAGAAGGTGAGGATGGTGAGTTGATCTCCGAACCGGAGTATCATGAACTATTGGAGAGTATTTTAGTAAATTGTGTAATGGTAACGGAACGGACGCAGAATATGAACCTGGAGAGTTAAGGTGGAGAGATTGATAACTCTCGAGGAGGTAAAATCGGTTGTACAAAAGATTAAAAAAGGAAATGCTTTACCAGCTGAAATATATAAGGAGTATGAGAGCATAATGCGATTGTTGGTTAGTATTTAACAATGTAGGGAGGAGAAAAGGACACAGAAAGAGTATTTTATAGAAAGAGATAGTGAACCAATGTCACGTCACAGAGATTGAAGATCAAGAGAGTTTGAAAGTAGGGGACAGTTTATTAGATTTTTTTTTTTTAGTCAGACTCCACCCCTTCCAAAAGAATGGTAGTTTAGGACCCCACCCCAAATGTAAGCACAGTACTCTATTGGAGTAATTGTTCATAAGGAAAAAATTCCCTCAACCTTAAGAGAATCCTCAGTTTCTTCGAGGCGTCCTTAATAAAACCGGTTTACAAGACATTTTGTTTATGTTCAGACCAAGTATATTTATGTTGCTTATAGTTGAAACGACAGAGCCGTCGAAATGATAGGAAAATTGGAAGGTGTTTACGAGATGTGGAGAAACTTGAGTTTTTATTTAAAGAGTTGAAATTCACAATGTTGCGGTGTCTCCACCGGTAGATCTCATCCAGATCATTAAGAATAGAAGAAAGTTGAAGAAGCGAAGTAACTATATAAGGGAAAGATAGAGCAGATTTGAAATGAGTAGAAGAATGGAGAGTTGAGTCATCGACATAAGAATGAGCAGAATTAGAAGTGCAGCTGAGGAGGTCGTTGATGAAAAGCAGGAATAGTGTAAGGGATATAACAGAGGCTTGAGAAAAACCATAATTAATAGGGAAAAACTGTGTATATGTCAAGCGTCACCACACAAGATTCCCCATAGTCCCTATGGGCAGAAGACCATAGATCAGTGAGATAAGAGAGTATGTCGCCAGTAGAGCTCAAGTGTCGAAAGTCATACTGATGATCTGAAAGGAATTGAGATTCTAAATGACCCAGGAAATGAGAGTGGAGGAGAGTTTCAAAGACTTTAGACAGAACACAAGTGTGAGCCTAAGGACGATAGTTAGAAGGTTCAGGGCAGCAGCCCTTCTTTGAGATCGGTTGAACGAATGCTTCCAACATAGAAGGAAAGCATCAGTAATAAGGTATAGAGTAGAGTAGAATTGAACGAGAACAAGCACCAGCTCTGAAGCACTCTCCACCAAAAACTCGTTGAGGGGTACTAACGGGTCACTTGTCTTTCGAAAGGTCGTATATATATATATATATATATATATATATATATATATATATATATATATATATATATATATATATATATATATATATATATATATATATATATATATATATATATATATATATATACACATAAGTGCCATATCCTGCATTCCTTTTTAGTATCAACTGTAGATAGTTTCTTAAAGCTTGTGCAACCGTACATGGGAAATGTATAAATAATACAGGCTGGTTTCCAGCTCCCAGGAACCATGTGAAGATCCTTCTTTTTTTTATGGTTCAACTGTTTTGACATTCTTTAATATTCCCTGGCCAGAATATATATATATATATATATATATATATATATATATATATATATATATATATATATATATATATATATATATATATATATATATATATATATATATATATATATATATATATATATATATATATATATATTATTTCCACTTTGGTGGGCAGAGGCCTACTAAAATTCTACCAGACGTGATACTGGTCAAATTAAAGGCCGACGTGACTTGATACACGACGTTTGAAGGTGTGTAAGTCATAGGAAGTTATGAAAATAGAAGAAGGTAGTGTGTTCCACACTTTACCAGTAGAGTACATGTAGGACAGAGCATAGCGGTTAAGTCTGGGGTCAGAGAGTTGGACAGAGAAAGGATGAAGGATGAGACTGTGTAGAAAGTCGAGTCGCACGAGCCTTCTCAGTGGAGGAGGTATGCGACTAGAGAGTTCAGAAGAGCAGTGTCCATTGTAATAGCGATAGTATAGAGAGTGACGCAACAATTCGATGGGCAGAAAGAGACTGGAGAGAATTAGTGAGAGCAGGAGAGTTGATAAGACGAAAAGCCCTACACTCCACCTTCTCAAGGAGAGCTGTATGAGTGGAACCACCCCAGATGTGTGAGCATACTCCATACAGGGGCAAACAACACCCCTATGCAGAGCAAGCAACTGGGGTGGATTGAAGAAATACTGAAGGCGCCTCAGAACACCTAACCTCTTAGAAGCTTGTTTAGAAAGAGAGGTAATGTGATCTTTCCACGAAAGATCACAAGAAAAAGAAACACCAATAATATTAAGAACAGATGAAGATATCATAGTTGTGTGGAAGATTGTGTCGAGTAGAGAGATGGAGGAATTGAGTTTTGGTGGCATTGAAAACAACCATGTTTTCTCTGCCCCAATTTGAAATACGAGATAGATCAGAGGTCAGTTGCTCCAAGGCAACCTTCTTTGCGTCTAGTAACTGTTGTTAGGAGGGGCGCCTTTCAAATTGAAAAGAGTAATGAAGGTGGAGTCATCAGGATAGGAAATGAAGTAACAGAGAGAAGGTCATTAATGAAAATGGAAAAGTGTTGTGATAGGACAGATCCTTGAGGAACATCACTATAATAGATTTAAAGGAAGAGCGGTGGCCGTCTACAACTGCTGCTACAGAACGACCGGAAAGGAAATCAGAGAGAAGTCACAGAGGAGGATACCGAAAGAGGGAAGTTTGGAAATCAAAGCTTTGTGCCAGACTCTATCGAAAGCTTTCGATATGTCTAGCGCAACAGCAAAAGATTCACCGAAATGCCGAAGGGCGGAGGATCAAGAGTCAGAGAGAAAGGAAAGTAAATCACCAGTAGAGCGTTTCTTACGAAAGCCATACTGGAGATCAGAGATAAGATTAGAAGAATTGAGATGTTTCCAAATCTTTCTGTTATGGATAGATTCGAAAACTTTAGAAAGAACGGAGGTTAAAGAAATTGGACGATAGTTAGAGGGTTGAGAGGGGTCCCCCTTCTTCGGCACAGGCTGAATGAGCGCACGTTTCCAGCAAGAAGGGAAGGTTGAAGTAGAAAGGCATAGACGAAAAAGTTTACCAAGGCAGGGTGCAAGTTCGGAAGCACAAGTTTTGAGAACCACAGGAGGGATACCATCAGGACCGTACGCCTTCTTAGTGTTAAGCTCAGAGAGAGCAGAAGTGACGTCTTTAGAAGAAGGAGGACAGCTCCGGAATCGTCTAAGGTTGAATTAGAAGCAAAAGTTTGAGCGAAGAGTTCAGCTTTAGAGGAAGGCAAAACGGCAGTTGTACCGTCAGAAGATACTAAAGGAGGGAAAGAGGAAGAAGCAAAGTTAGAGTTGACATTTTTTGCAAAATGCCAGAAAGGGCGTGAAGAAGTAGAACCAGAAAGATTGTTGCATTTTAAACGGAGAAAGGAGTTTTTAGAGTTACGGAGAATAGATTTTGCACGATTCCGGGATGAAATATAAGTTGCATGAGTTTCTGGAGTTTGAAGACGACGGTAGTCCCTGAAGGCAGCATCCCTGCGGCGGATAGCACGAGAACAAGAAGAGTTGAACCAAGGTTTGTGAGGTTTTGAAGAAGGGAAAGAATACGGAATGTACGCCTCCATGCCAGAGAGAATCAAATCACCTCGGTTATGCTCTCTGCATATTTAAGAAGGACCCCTCCCACGGAAACAGTAATCATTCCATGGAAAATCAGAGAAGTACAACCGCAAGTTATACCAGTTGGTGGCACCAAAATGCCATAAACGTCTCCTCGCCGAAGGCTGGGGCCGTTCTTGCGGAAGACTTGAAGAGACAGGACACGATACACAGATAAGAAGGTGATCGGATGAACCCAGAGGAGGAAAGAGTTTAACAGTATAAGGAGAAGGATAAGAAGTTATGAAAAGATCTAGATATGTTGGGTTCATCACCAAGGCGATCAGGGATACGGGTAGGGAGATGCACCAACTGCTCAAGGTTGTTCTGGATAGAAAATTGGAAGGCGAGTTCACCAGCTGGATCATGAGAACTAGATGAAAGCCATTGGAGGTGGTGAACATTGAAATCACCTATGA
>SEYY01005096.1:77500-121162 GCA_009176605.1 Armadillidium nasatum | reverse complement strand
CGACTATTCATACCACAACTTAAATCACCACCAACCATTGCAACTACAAATACCATAACCATCCTCACCTCCTCAGAAATTTCATCCCAAAAGGAAGGTCATATACAGAGCTTTTGTTATCCTTTTCAAGAGATCCTTCAGGATTTTTTTCCATTTTATTCCAATGGGTCAATCCTCTTTCTTCTGGCGTTCCTGCAATTGGTGGAACAAATTCACAACCCTCTTTATATAATAATTATATAATATATAATAATAATATAATAATAATAATAATAATAATATAAATAATAATAACATAATAAAAATAATAATAATAATAAAATATCATAATAATAATAATAAATAATATAATAATAATAATAATATATAATTATTATTTTATTTATTATATTATTATTATTATTATTATTATATTATTAATAAGACCATTATTAACTTTAAGAATTTTGCAATTAAATATTATTTCTACTTTGTTACTACTATTGCTACCACTATTTTTACTACTACTACTACTATAATAATAATAATAATATATAATAATAATAATAATAATAATAAATAATAATGTAATATGTAATAATAAAATTAATACAATAATTTTTATAATAATAATAACTACTAACTACTACTATTACTACTACTACTACTAATAATATAAATAATAATAATAATAATAATAATAATTATTATTTAGTAATTATTTTAGTATTCAATTATGTTTTAAATCACTAATGTTTTGCTAATTAAATTATTGAATTAAAAGTTAAAATAAATTTATATAATTAAATTCAATAAGATTTAATTAATCATAAAATAATTATTAAATTAAAATTTTTAATTTAATTTTTTTTAATAAATCAATTGCATGATTTTTTTTATTATTATTATAATTCCAGAATAATATGAATAATATTTTTGCAATTTCATTTTTACTTTTGTTACTTTTGTTACTTTTGTTACTTTTGTTGCATTTGTTACTTTTTCTGTCAATGATTCGGATTCGCTTTAAGAGTTTTTATCCTTTAAGAGGATTTTTTTTAATTCTCCTCTCTCTCTCTCTCTCTCTCTCTCTCTCTCTCTCTCTCTCTCTCTCTCTCTATATCTCTATCTATCTATCTATCTATCTATCTATCTATCTATCTATCTATCTATCTATCTATCTATCTATCTATCTATCTATCTATCTATCTCTATCTATCTATCTATCTATCTATCTATCTATCTATCTATCTATCTATCTATCTATCTATCTATAGAATCAATTTGGAAACTTAAATGACATTGAAAATTATAGACCTGCTATGATGTCTTCGATATTTCTAAAGACACTCGAATATGGTATTTTTAATAGGTTAAAGGACTATGTGATCATTAATGACAGGCAGCACGGTTTTAGGCCAAATTATTCTACAACAACTGCTGCCGTTACACTAAAAGAAACAATTGCAAGATACATAAATAAAGGTTCAATGGTCCATGCAGCTTTTTTGGATTTGACAAAGGCTTTCGATAAAGTAAATCATAAGATCTTATTTAAAAAACTGATAGATATAAATGTTCCGAATTTTCTTGGAATATTATAGTTGGGAATATATGAAAATCATCGGCTTGTTATAAAATATAAGAATGATTTTTCAGAATTTTGGCAAATTAGAAATGGAGTGAGACAAGGAGGGATATTATCTCCTCTCCTTTTTTTGTATATATCAATGAATTAGTTGATAAAATATCGGAGTGTAAAGTGGGAACTAAATTTGGACTTTATGTTTCTAACATTATCATGTATGCAGATGTCCTGGTGCTTCTGTCACCATCAATTGCGGGATTACAAAATTTTTCCATAACAAACCAACCTTTACAAGACTATTTTATAACTGCCAAGTTAATCATCAGATAGCTTCGACTCAGTAACATATAACAATACCAATGTAATTTTTAGGGATGGAGTGAAGTATCGGTATAGCGGCGGTACCGGTTATTCGGTATCGGTGTATTATAGGAGTAAAATATCGGTATCGGTAGTAGTATCGGCATATTTTCAGGTATCGGGTATCGGCTTCGGGGAATTTTTAGGTATCGGTATCGGTAAAAATTTTGGTATCGCTCCATCCCTAGACTAATTTTCAAAATTGTTAATTCATTTTGTGCCTTGCTGCTATTATGGCTTTTGCCTTTTTTTTTTTTTTTTTTTTTTACTTTATTAAGAAATCATTCATAAATTATGAAACATTAACATACTATAATTGACTCATTATTAATTCAAATACTACAAATACATACAAATTGCATAAAAATACTACTAAATTTTGGCAGTTTTCCATGTTTTCTGTTTATACTGTTGCCTCTTCAATTCATGTTGTCTTCTATCTCAGCTCTCAAGATCATCAGTATTTAAAGTTCAATACTCTTAAGTTATAATGCAGAAACATAAGAGTTTCCCATTTTCAGGACACAGCCTTTTTCTTGTTGTTCATAGTACTAAAAAGTCTTTCACTCTCAACAGATGATGATGGTGCACTTAGATATTTGAAGCCAAATTGCTCAATATTGGTAAAGTCTCCCGTGTCTTTTTCAACCAAAGTTATTGGTCTTTGCTTCTTTGAAGTGTTGGTAGAGTTAAATATTGATCCAGTTCCTTTGAGCATCTACGAGTAACAGATTTACTCCTCTTGAGTTTGGGTTGCACATCTGTTGTACTTGCAACGTCTAAATCTGAAATTATTTTCATAGGCTTATTTGACTCAAAATCATCTAACAGTTTTGAAAGGGAAACAGTTTTAGGTACACTTTCATAAGTTTCATTATCTTGATCATCATTAGAAGAGCTGTCTCCTGTTTGACTATCAATAGAATTTATCTCAGATTGATGTTCTACAATATCCATAACCAATTTCTTAATAGTGTCTTCTTTAATGTCATCCTTTTGAAATTTCAATTTAAATCTGGGATCGAGAAAAGTAGCCAAGCACAGAAATTTTTCATTTATGTATGATGCAAATCTTTTTTCAGTTGATGCACTGAATTCTTCAACAGTTGATATAATTCCACTAAATTCACCAGTATGTTTGGTAGCTTTAATAGAAATAATCTGAGAGCTAATATTGTAGGGATTATCATTGATATAGTTGATGTTCTGTTACTTGATTCTTTGCTGATGTCTTCAAATGGATTTAATAACTGGACAACTTTTTCAACAATTGTCTATTGGTAACTGATAAAGTTGGAATGTCATTGTCAACAGCATACATTATAAGAGGCTTAAGAGCTTTTAGCTGTTCTAAATTTATTTTCAACATATTATATGTTGAATTCCAGCGAGTAGACACATCTTGAATCAGTTTGTTTGTCCAATTTAAGCTGCTCCTGGATTTCGGTTAATTTGCTAATCGCTAATGAAGAATGATTAAAGTGTAATACTATTTTTCTGCTATTTGCAGTTATATATCTGAATCATTTACTGAAAGTTGCAATGTGCGTATGAAACATGATAGTGACTGTACACCATACTTATTCATACCACCAACCATATTTGCGGTGGAAACTCGTAGTACAATAACTTTTTTTTTTGGAGATCTTATACTCATTCAGAACAATGTGTAGTTGTTCACTTATTATTTCAGCTATATGTGAACCAGGGAAAGGAACAACTCTAAGCACAGCTCTACATTGTTCAAACTCATCTGAAAGCCAATGGCCTGTCACACTCAGAAATGGAGCATTATTTGTTGAAGCTGTCCAAATGTCTGTGGTCAAAGAAAGACTGCTAATTTCATCGAGCGATATCTGAATTTTTGCTTTTACTTTCATAAATATATCCGGGATTATTTTGTCTGTGAAATATTTTCTTGATGGAATTCTGTAATTAGGACAGAGTTTTGCAATAAGCCTTTGGAATCCAATGTCAGATGTTAAAGAATATGGTTGAATATCAACAGCTATCATTTCTCCTATCAAATAATGTATCTCTTGGGACTTGTGATCGTTAATATTCCAAATTTTACTCTTTTCTAAAACTGATTGTATAGTTGGTTAAACTTTTTTTGGAGGCTCATAGTTGCTGCAACTTGCTTCTGAAGTACTTGGCTGTGACCAATCATATTGCCTTTTCCGTTTCAGCTTTTGCTTCATCTGAATGAATTTCTTAATATGGTTCAATATATTTGTCGTTGTATAACTCTTTTCAGATTTGCCACCTCTTGATATGGTGGCTTTACATGTTTAAAAATACATTTACTGTTTATCCTTAGGATGAACATCAAAGTACTTCCAACAATAACTGGTTGATATACTGCTTTCGTTATAAAGTGTAATTAATATTTAATTATTTATATCTCTATAATCGAAATTCTAGAATCTAGAGTTATTTTTAAAATTTAAAATTTTTATTTTTTTAAATATATATCTGAAAAGTAAGCAATAAAAATGATTTACATTAATAATGGAAACATGCATAGTTACTAATAATAAATAATAATGTTGAAAACTGCTTTTTCTCAGTATTAATTTTAATTATTTGGTGTAATTGATGAAAGGCTGATTAATCGGGAATCGGCCACTTGGCTTATCGGTGCACCCCTACTCAAAATAGCTACATGTAACATGTGCAATCAGAAAAATTTTCAACCAAATCTTTATGGGGGCATCTAAAATCAAAACACAAAGATGAACATTCACTAACAGAAGAGGAGTGGTCAAAAGAAACAGTAAAGAAAAAGAAAATATTTAAAAAAGAATAAAAAATCTTAATTTTCTTATATTTGATTTAATCCACCATTAATAAGTATAATTTGCCATTTTAACCCTGGCAGGCAAACCCTGGTTTTCCCTAATTTTTAGCCAGGGCTGGGATCAGTAAAAGTGGCTGGGGCCCAGGTCGGCCCATAGTCTAAGCATTTGTCTGTCCTCATTCTCTCTACTCACTATGCATCAATACTAATAATTATCCTCAATTTTGGAAGCATGCATTTGTTGATCTGATACCAAATAGCTTACACTTGTTATCTAAAATCTTTTAAACTCTTCTCAACTCTCATTTCCTCAGTCATCTAGAGTCTCATTTCCTTCTTTCTGATCAGGGGTAGGGCTTATGATGATTGAGGTCAACTAGGGACATACTTTCCTATCTTCATATTTATGGTCTTGTGCAATTATGGGCTATGGGGAGTCCTGATCAGTGGTGCTTGAAGATATTCAAAGCTTTTGACAGGGTTTGGTACAAGTCACTGCTTCTTAAACTCCCTTTCTTTTGGTCTCCTGTTTCACTTTGCTTATTCATGCCTAGTTTTCTGTCAAATCTTTTCACATCAACACTTGTTGATGGAGTGACCTCTTCCTCCTTGCCTTTTAATTGTGGTTTGTATCAGTGTTCCTCCTCCAACTTTATTTTTTCTCTTCATCAATGATCTTCTCAGCTGCACTTTCAACTCTGTTCATTCTTATGCCTGTGATTCAACTCTCTATTCTTCTGTACAATTTAAATCTGAACCTTCCTTTGCATCTAAAGTTGCTTCTCAACTCTATCTTCAGATTTTAGTTAATGTGGATGCTATTTCCAGGTGGGGTCTCCTCAACATTGTGGAATTCAACTCTTTAAAAACTCAAACTCCTTCAAATCTCCCTCTCAACAACACATTCTAAAATTGCAAAATATACTTTTTAATGGTGGATTAAATCAAACAAAATATAACAAAAGATTTCTTTTTTTTTTTTCTTCAATATTTTCTCTTTTTTTCTGCTTATTTTGACCGCTACTTTTCTGCTAGTGAATGTTCATCTTTGTGTTTTGATTTTAGATACCCCCATAAAGATTTGGTTGAAAGCTTTTTACTTGAGCCATCAGGAGGCCCTCTTCTAATTATCTGACTGCAGATGTTCCATTTAGCTATTTCGAGCCTATCCTGAAACATTGTAAAGTACTGCCATTCTGCTGATGCTGATCTTTTAGCTAAAGTGGCTGAAAGTTTCAACAAAATAACAATTTTGAAATAATGTAGCTAATTGATACATAGCAGTAAAATAACAATGATATTTATAAATACAGGTTATATTGATAATTTTATATGTTTCATTTTTTCAAACTTTACCTTAGAGTCTTACCTAGGTAAAGCTGTTGAATCACTATTATGATTCAGAAAAATTTTTTTTTTAATTTTTGTACTTATATACAAAATCTATAATTTTCTGAAATTTTTTCAGAGAAAATGCATATAATCATTAATTTAATTGAATATTGGCTATTCTACACCTTTCTTATAATTAAATAAACCTCAATTAAATTTATATCTAATTTTTTTAACCTAAAATTTCAGTTCTTTTGACCTCTTTACAAATTTTAGACAACCCTCGCCCTGGCAAAATTCCAGCCCCAGTTGATCCATATATATATATATATATATATATATATATATATATATATATATATATATATATATATATATATATATATATATATATATATATATATATATATATATATATATATATATATATATATATATATATATATATATACACTGATTAACTATATTAATTTTCCCTCTTCTTCTTCCAAGCTGCAAAACCTTCATCTTTTTATGACAAAATATTTTGAGTATAAAAAAAAAATCAAAAAAAAACAACGTATTTTTCATCTCTTAATTATGGATATGAAAATTGAAGCTGAAGTTAAAGATGAACATCTAGAAAATATTGAAGAAGATTTTGGATCAAGTAGTCATTACTTAAAGCAGTTTCCAGCATTTAAAGAAACTCTGGTACGGAAAATTTATTATTATTATTTAACAGCTTAAAGGATATTTATAAAAAGAGTAATTCATGGTGGGACAGTACAGTAATAAATTAAATTAGAAAGAAAACCAGATTTTTTTTTTTTTTTGACAATTTAAGCAAAATCCAACCCAAGATCTCATTAGTATTGATTCTAAAAGGCAAAAATGGGGTACAGTTGTCAACAGAAGTTCGTTCCTATTAAGCTGGAAATAAATATTTATATAAAATTGGGATCATTTCAGGTTCAGCCAATCACAGTTCAATTAAGCCCAGCTCAATGTTTTTATTTTCTTTTTATTCATTTAGAGCTTTTATGAAATGATTTCCATTTTATATAAATATTTATTTCCAGCCTAATAGGAACGAACTTCTGTTGACTACTGTACATACATAGTTAAATAAAAAAAAAAAAAAAAAGAGCAGAAAAAGAAATTAATTTTATCAATAACACTTGATACAACTTAATCACAGGTGTGGAAAATAAATCTTCTTAAAAATAATAGTTTAGATTATACTCCCAAAATTGGTTAAAAAAAAAAAAAAAAAAAAAAAAAAAACAAAACTAGAAAATAACAAAAAGTTAAAAATAAATACAGTATATTGCTGATCAGAAAATACATTTATTAAAATGAAATAGATTTTTTTTTCATCTGCTCTCTAATTTTAATTTTTCAAATATTTTAGCATTAGCTCTATCTCTCTCTCCCCCCCCCCCTTACTTTTAATATAATTTTTTTTATTTTATATATATTTTCATGTTTACCTTTTGACAAATATAATATAAGGAAATTTTATGATTATCTTTTATTTGCTTCCATCCCATACATGTTGGTTCACTTCTTAAGGTGGTACAGTTTTGTTTTTTTGTTTTTTTTTCTTCTGATGTCTGATCATTCCACTGGGCAATTTAAAGCCTCCTTAACTGTTTGACTGCATTGACCTTCAGAATATTGTAATGGAGATTATTTCACACACACACACACAAATAAAATATCCTTTTAAAAGGAAAAAGACTAAGGGTGTTGTTGTTGCCTTGAGGGACTCCATATTCCATTTCGTAGATGTACTGTACCTCTTTTTCTATTTCGTTAATTTTTTTTTTTTTTTTTTTTTTTTGAAGCATTTTTTTTATATATAGATCTTAACATTTCCCTTTGCAATCTAAAATATTATAAAATTAAATTTTTTTTTTTTCTTTCCCGCAAGATAAATATTTTATGAAGATTCATTTTTTTGTTGTGTGTTTCTAAAGCTCTGGACGTGTTTCATACACAATAGTTGCTAATGTACGGCAAAGTCTAGCGCCAAAAAAAAATAATAATAATAATAATTAACATTCAAAAATTTTAATAAAAAATAACAATGGAAGCAAAAATTTTTTATTTTTTATACAGAGTTGTTTTTCACACAACAAAAAAAAATGGTTGTGTAAATGTAATAGTTGCAATAGTAGTATTACAAGTTTTTATTAATAGTAGTAGTAGTATTAGAAGTTTTTATAGTCGTTTATCAAAGTGGAAATTATTAATTCTTTATGAAATTTGTTGAACAGAAGTGAAATTGTTGTGGATCCTTTGAAGTAAAAAATGAAATTGAAGTAAAAGAAGAAGCATTTGAAGTCGAGGAGGAAGAAGTTGAAGTAAAAGAAGAACATTTATATTTTGAGGTATATATATATATATATATATATATATATATATATATATATATATATATATATATATATATATATATATATATATATATATATATATATATATATATATATATATATATATATATATATATATATATATATATATATATATATATATATATATATATATATATATATATGGATAGGACGATTAATCGTCATCGTCAATCGTCATTGATTGTTCATAATATCTCTGCTCCAACCTCTTTTATTGTGAGAGAAAGGGTGTTTATCAGTGGGGGCCACATATACCCTCAAAGATGAAATTGAATTACCCCAGAAATTGGAGAAAAGATTGTTTCTGCATGTAATTTAAGAGTTCTAAATTTAAAGTGCTAGAAATATGCATGTCTGTCCATTTTCTCGTATATTAAAATCAATATTCTGAAGATACTACAGAGTGTCCCACTTGCTCTCGGTGCCAGACATAAGCTTATAGATATTAAAGGATGTCATAGGTTAATAAAATTCGCCACGAGCAAACCTTATTATGTGAGAATTGTGCTGACATCACAACAAGAGTTGGAAGTGATCGGGCACTAGTATCAAGGCATGCCTACACACGCTCTTCTACGTTACAGAAGATTGCCGCCCGAGTCCTCTGGAAATGACCCGTTCTTCAAAGGAGGACTCAATTTGGTACTTGCTGACGTTGGATGTATGGCAAGTGGCGCAACCTTTCATGATTCTACCTCTCTTCTCACACAGTCTTGTTTGTAGCAAATTTAATTAATTTATGACTAGGGTTCGAAGGGCTGGAATTTTGTCAGTGCTGTTGCTCTGGCCGGGGTTGCTTAAAATTTGTAAAGAGGTCAAAAGCACTGATTTAATTTTAAGGAAGGAGTAGAATAGTCATTCACTCAGAATGGTTAAATTTTAAGGGCCGATGTTGATTTTGAATAAAACACAAATTACTTAGGAATTTATTGTCATTTCTTTTTATTATGATAATATGGTATGGTTCAATTATGTATGGAACAAAATATCGGCCAAATGGCCGCCGCGACCTCGGCGGCACACCTCCATCCGATGGTCCAAATTTTCGATGACGCTGAGGCATAATTGGGGTTCTATGCCGTTAATGTGCCGAATTATCTCATCCTTTAGCTCTTGAATTGTTGCTGGCTTATCGACGTACACCTTTTCTTTCAAATAACCCCAAAGAAAGAAGTCCAACGGTGTCAAATCACATGATCTTGGCGGCCAATTGACATCGCCACCACGTGAGATAACACGGCCATTGAATTTGTCGCGCAAAATAGCCATTGTTTCGTTAGCTGTGTGGCAAGTGGCACCGTCCTGTTGAAACCACATATCGTCCACATCCATACCTTCCAATTCGTGCCATAAAAAGTTCGTTATCATCTCACGATAGCGAACACCATTCACAGTAACTGCCTGACCGGCCTCATTTTGGAAAAAATACGGCCCGATGATGCCGCCAGCCCATAAACCACACCAAACAGTCACTCTTTGTGGGTGCATTGGTTTTTCGACAATCACTCTTGGATTAGCATTCGCCCAAATGCGGCAATTCTGCTTATTGACGAATCCACTGAGGTGAAAATGTGCCTCATCACTGAAGATGATTTTCCTCGAAAATTGATCATCCACTGTTGCCATTTCTTGCCACCATTCTGACCATTGACGACGTTTTGTATGGTCAAGAGGCTTTAGTTCTTGAGTCAATTGCACCTTGTAAGCGTTTAAATGCAAGTCTTTATGCATTAATGTTCATCAACGACGAGCGTGTGAGGTGCAATTGTTGGGCACGATGTCGAGTTGAAGTGGATGGCTCCTTAGTCACACTATCGCGAACAGCAGCATTATTTTCTGCAGTACGAGCTGTACGAGCATGCACTGGTCTTTTCAAATCTCCTACAGACCCGGTTTGCTCAAATTTTTTCACGATTTTTCCGATTGTACGCACATTTGGACGATTAAATTGACCAAAAAAATCACGAAGTGCACGATATGCATTTTGATTTGAACGCCCATTTTCATAATAAGCCTGAATAACTTTAACACGTTGCTCCATTGTGTATCTTTCCATGGTTCAAATTGAGTAAGTCTGAAATTGAAAAAAGTCAAATGAAATGCAGTAAAAAACTTGACGTTTAGGTGTGGTTCACATTCAACATCGGCCCATACAATTTAACCACCCTTTACTTTCAGTCAATATGGCTAAAAGATCAGCTTCAGCAGTATGGGAGTACTTTACAATGTTTCAGGATAGGCCCGAAATAGCTAAATGTTACATCTGCAGTCAGGAAATTAGAAGAGGACCTCCCAGTGCCCCAAGTAAAAATTTTTCAACCAAATCTTTATGAGGGCATCTAAAATCAAACCACAAAAATGAACATTCACCAGCAGAAGAGGAGCAGTCAAAAGAAATGGAAAAGAAAAAGAAAATATTTAAAAAAAAAACTAAGAAAAATCTTAATTTTCTTAAATTTTGTTTGATTTAATCTACCATTAAAAAGTATAGTTTGTAATTTTAACCCTGGCAGGTAAACCCCGGTCGGTTTTCTCTGATTATTAGCCGGGTCCAGGACCCCAGACCCCTTGTTGGGCCATACTTATGACTAGTACTTTGATATCAATAATCACATATCTGGAACCAAGAGTGAGTGGGACACTGTGTTATACTTATATATTATTACATATATTTATGTTTTGAATAAAGAAAAGACAATTTAATTCTTCCTTATTATAAAATTGTCAAATTTATTAATATAATTGGAATTTTTAAAATAATCTTTTTCTATTTAATCTTCGTTATCAAATTTATTATAATCGTTATCGTCAAAAAAATTCTTAATCCCATCACCAATATATATATATATATATATATATATATATATATATATATATATATATATATATATATATATATATATATATATATATATATATATATATATATATATATATATATATATATATATATATATATAAAACTGCAGTTTTGCCTTCTAATAAAGCTGAAATATTTGCCTCTAATTCAATCTTTGATGATTTCGGAGCTATTCACACTTTTTTTAAACTCTCGAAATCATTTTTTTTCCTGAAACTGTCATTTCTGTTCTCTCTCTTTTAGCTTAACACTAAGAAAGCATACGGTCCTGATGATATGCCTCCTCTGGTTCTTAAAACTTGTGTTTCTGAGCCTTCCACCCTGCCTTGGTAAACTATTTTGTCTCTGTCTTTCTACTTCAGCCTTCTTGCTGGAAACATGCACTCAGTCAGTCTGTGCGAAAAAAGGGAGACTCCTCTCAACCCTCCACCCTCCAACTACCGTTTCATTTCTTTAAATTCTGTTCTTTCAAAAGTTTTCGGATCAATCCTTAATAGGAAGATTTGGAGACATCTAAATTCTTTAATCTTATCTCTGATTGCCAGTATAGCTTTCGCAAAAACGCTCTACTTGTGATCTTTTCCTTTCTGACTCTTAGTCTCCAGCTCTTTGGCATTTCGGAAAATCTTTTTGCTGGCGCACCGGACATATTGAAAGATTCGATAGAGTCTGGTAGAAAGCTTTGAGTTCAAAAATTTTCTTCTTTCGGAATCTATCCTCTGAGATTTCCTTTCTGGTCATTCTATATGACCAGAAAGGTCATATAGATATTAATTGAATCTATTAATAGTGGTGTTCCTCAAAGATCTGTCCTATCCCCAACACTTTTTCTACTTTTCATTAATGACCTCCTAATTACTTTCATCACCTATCCACTCCTATGTTGATAACTCCACCCTTCATACTTCTTCAATTTGAAAGAAGCCCCTTCCAACAGCAGTTAATAGATATAAGGAGGTTAATCTTGGCTCAGCTAATCTCTGATCTTTCTCGTATCTCAAATTGGGGCAGAAAAACATGGTTGTTTTAAGTGCCTCAAAAACTGTCACTCCAATTCTACTTGACACAACCTTAAACACAACTATTCCATTTTCTTCGAAAGCACACAACTTTAAACCTTCATATGTCCTTAACACACTCGGTGTTTCTTTTTCTCTTGATCTTTCTTGGAAAGATCACTTTACTTCTCTTTCTAAACAAGCTTCTAAGAGGTTGGGTGTTCTGAGGAGCCTTCGTAATTACTTCATGCCATAACAATTGCTTGCTCTGCATAGAGGCTTTGTTTGTTTGTTTGTATGGAGTACGCCTTAAACATCTGGGGTGGTTCCACTCGCACACCTCATTGAAAAGGGAGTCTAGGGCTTTTCGTCTTATCAACTCTTCTGCCATCACTAATTATCTCCAGTCACTTTCTACCCATCAAAATGTTGCGTCACTCCCTCTGTACTATCGATATTACAATGGACACTGCTCTTCTGAATTCTTCTATTGCATATCTCCTCCACTTGAGAATGGCTTGTGAGATACACATTTCTACTAGTGATGGGACGATTAAGAATTTTTTTTGACGATGACCATGAAATTGAAAAAGTATATAAAAATTTCCATTATTTTAATAAAGTTAGCAATTTATAATACTGACGAATTAAATTGTCTTTTCTTTATTCTTTTCTCAAATTGGTAAATACATATAATTTTAACATATAGTTTAATACAGGGTGTCTGACTTGCTCTCAGACCTAGATATGCGCTTATAGATATCAAAGTAATGGTGATATGTTAATAAAGTTTGCCGTAAATAACCTTGGTGTATGAGAATCATGCTGACATCACAAGAAGTGTTGGAAAGTGATCCCCATCAGCATTAAGTCATGCCTTGACACGAATTTCCATGTTACGGAAAGCTAACAACAACCTACGTGAATCACAGAGTCAACTACCTGCCAAATATTTGTTTGAGAGTACGTAGCTTGTTTTGAAACACTTTCCCTTTCATCATACCTCCATTGGAAGAAATCAAGCAGAGTAAGATCAGGTGACCTTGGAGGCAAAAGTACCTTGGAAATGATAAGATCTTCGAAGAAGGATCAAGTTTTGTACACGCTGATGTTGGACGTGTGGCAAGCGACCACATCCTGCTGATAATAACCAGTATGGAATCGAAATGATTTAAGAATTCTTTGAAGATGTTCGTATGCAAATTGTATTAACTTACTTTGATATCTATAAACTTATATCTGGGCCCCAGAACGAGTGGAACATCTTTAGCTTCACATCTTCAGGACAATGATTTCAAAGATTTTAATATATGTGAACATGGACAGACATGCAAAATTCTAGTACTTTAAATTTAGATCTCTTAAATTGTGATGTAAAAACAATCTTTTCTACGGTTTCTTGGGTAATTTGTGTACATTTTGCCCCCACTACTAAACAACCTTTCACTCTCAATAGAAGAAGGTGGAAGCAGAGGGATATTTGTAAGCCAATATATGTCAACGCAGTAGAAAATTGGCAATGACATTGAGAAAAATATGTTGAATTTTTTTGATGACTGACAATTAATCGTCCCATCACTACTTTCTACACAGTCATCTTTTCTCAGTCCAACTCTCTGACCTCAGATTTATCATTATGCTCAATCTTAACATGTACTCTTCTGGTAAAGTCTGGAACACACTCCTTTATCTACTTTCCAACTTTCTTTGACTCACCTTTAAATGCGGTTTATCGAGACTTGTCGACCTTTAACTTTACCAGATTTACGGTTTTTTCTCAAATGGGAAAATTTTAATAGGCCTCTAACCTTTGCTCACAGGTGATATATATATATATATATATATATATATATATATATATATATATATATATATATATATATATATATATATATATATATATATATATATATATATATATATATATATATATATATATATATAAAAGGGTTGCACTGATTAATCAATAATCGATCATTGTACCGATTAATCGATATAGGCTTTTTCTTCTAATCATTAATCATGATAATAATGAACCTTGCTTACATTTTAAGATAATCATAATGCATAGAAAGAGTAATAGATATCTTCATATTTTAGTTTGTATTAATTCTATTTGATAATTTTATTTAATTCTCAAATTTTTGATTTATTATATCTATCATTCTTGTTTATTGAAAAATACAAAATAGAAAATTGATGAAATCTTTTATTTTAGACTAATATTAAGAATTGAATTCACTACAGACCTTTGAGACTGTGTTGTATAATCCAAGTACAATAAGACCTATTAATCGGTAATCAACCGACATATTGTGGTCGATTAATCGGTAGTTATATATATATATATATATATATATATATATATATATATATATATATATATATATATATATATATATATATATATATATATATATATATATATATATATATATATATATATATATATATATATATATATATATATATATATATATATTAAAAAATAATACATGAATTAGGATGACAGGACTGAGGGTAAATTTCTTTTGTAGGCTTTGTGATAGAAATCCAATATGGCGGAGGATTATTTTTTTAAAAGAAATTAATTTTAATATTAATCTTATTATTTATTAATCTCTTTTTTTTTTTTTTTTTTTTTTTTTTTTTTTTTTTTTGCTGCTGCTGCTTCGTTTCTTACTAATATCTTTTGACTCTCAATTTGACAGTGATTTAAGTTTGACTCAACCTTTAAAGCATGAAAAGATTTTATTTTGTATTTACTTTGTTTCTATTAAAGAATTTTGGACTTTGGAAGAATGTGTTTGTTTGAATTCTAAAATATTCTTAGGGAACTATTTTTCATTGATTTCTTTTCATTTTGGAATGAATTTAAAAAGTAATTAAAACTTCTATTTCAATTGTTGATTTTATTTTTAAATTTTGATTAAAATCTTTTTAAAATAATAATTTTGCATTTTAAGATTTAATAATAAAAAATTTTTTAAAAAAATTATTTTAAGCTTCTTCATTTATTGTTATTTTTGTACAGAGCCACATGAGCGATGCTGCTGAAGGGGACTGCTGAAAGTAGTCCTCAAAGGGCAGGAATGGTTCAACAAGGTATTAAAAAGAATCTGTAAAACTTCGGTTGCGGATACGAGTTGAAGAATAAAACCGCAGCGAAAGAAGATTTAAATGCGCTCATTGCAGTTATGAATCCAATGTCAAATCAGTACTTAAAAATCATCTGCAGATCACAGTAATGTGAAGTTGTATAAATGTTCTCACTGCTTTTATGAATGTAATCGTAAATCAAGCCTAAAAGTGCACATGCTTACACACGCAAATGTACAATTATTTAAATGTTCTGACTGTTCCTATGAGTGTAATTTAAAAGGAAATTTGAAGTTGCATATGGTTAAGTATACAAATGTAAAATTATTTAAATGTTTAGTCTGTTCCTATGAATGTAAGGGGAAAGATTACTTAAAAACACACATGCTGACACACGCAAATTCCACAGTGGTTGACAACAGGAGAAACAGTATTGTTCCCCAAAAATGAAGAGACTCAGAGACCCGAAAAATATAGGCCAATCACATGTTTACCAACCCTAAATAAAACTGTAATAGGAGTACTAACCAAAAGGATCCAAGAACATCTGGATCAGAATGACATCATAAGTGAAGAACAGAAAGGTTGCTGGTAAAAAGAGCTATGGAACGAAAGACCAGTTACTCATCAACAAAATGATAACAGAAAACTCAAGGAAAGCACAGAAAAACCCAAGTATGGCATGGATAGACAATAAAAAAGCGTACGATAGTGTCCCTCATGATTGGATTAAAGATATTTTAAAAATATATAAAATTAGCCCTGAAATTCTGAGGTTTGTGGATGATGTAATGAAGATGTGGAAAGTCAACATAAGCCTCCATCATGAAGAAGGAACTTTAGTTATAAATGAAGTAAAAATTAAACGAGGGATATTCCAGGGAGACTCCATCTCTCCTCTGATATTTGTGCTTGCCATAAATCTTCTAAGTATTTTAATTAACGACTTAAAAAACGGATATCGCATCAACTCAAGAACCGAGAAAAAGCCCAAGATAATCTCCCATTTGTTTTATATGGATGACTTGAAACTCTATGCCCCAAATAAGGAGGAGACCATTAAGAAGATAGAAACAGTAAAGAGATTCTCAAATGATATATGCATGGAGTTTGGTCTTGATAAATGTGCGTTCCTGGTCCTCAAGAAAGGTAGAAAAATAGAAAGCGAGAACATAGAAATTGAAGGAGATATAATAAGAGAATTAGAACAAGAACACATTTACAAATACCTTGGAATAGAGGAGTCAGAAAGAATAGAGCATAACTTGATGAAAGCAAATGTAAAAAATTAATACAGAAGAAGAATAAAATTAATCTTTAAGTCAGAACTAAACCCCAGGAATAAAATGCAAGCCATTAAGACCTTGGCAATTCCTGTACTTTCATATGGGTTTGGTGCTATAGATTGGATGCAGGAAGACCTAAATAATCTTGATGTTATGACAAGAAAAATGCTGCACATGCACAAAATGACATACAGAAACCAATGCGTAGCTCGCATGCATGTAGCCAGGAAAAAAGGAGGAATGGGTGTGCCATCAATAGATGTAATATATAAATCTGAAATAATAGGAATAGGAAAATATTTGAAACGAAAACAAGATAAGTTTATAAGTTGGTGTACGAACATGAAAGTTTGAAACCATCATCATAAAGAAAATGAATGATTATTTGAGAGATAGAAACATAAGTGAAGAGGAAGAAGAAATTAGAAGTAATGAAACACTAGAGAAAAAGATAAAAAACATCAAAGAACTATACAAAGAGAAAAGAGAAGAAGTAAATTTAGAACAATGGAAACTCCACCCATTCGCAAAACATCATAAAAATGTATTGGATGAAGTATTCATAGACACGTATAGATCAAGTGAGATTGTGATTAAGGGATGGCTAAAATCCGAAGATGAGCGAACTATTTTGGCGGCCCAAGATCAGGCGCTTAGGACCAACTGGTTCAAAAAGCACATTGAAGGAGAACGATTATCGGACAAATGCAGATTGTGCAGTAGTTGGTCGGAATCGGTGTGCCACATATTATCGGGATGTGAGTTTTTGTTACTAAGGGGCTTGTACACAGAAAGACATAATAGCCTGTGCCGGTTAATCCATTTCAAACTGTGTAAAAAATTTGAGATACCATTAAATACAAACAACCACTGGGAATACAACCCGAACAATATAGAAGAAAACAATAGAGTATTACTTCTTTACGATTATACTGTCCCAACAGACGCTCATGTTACAAATAACAAACCAGATATAGTCATCCACAACAAACAGGAAAACAGTTGTATGATAGTAGAGGTTGGAGTCCCTTGGGATGGAGGCGTCTCAGTTTATGAAAGAGAGAAAGAACTAAAATATCAAAGACTTAAATATGAACTATGGAGAATCTGGAACATAGACCGAATTGAAATAGTCCCAGTTATCGTGGGTGCGACAGGAATAATTAAAAAAGTCTAATAAAACATCTAGAAAAGTTACCCATACAGGTTTCTACATTGGAACCGAGTATGGCTGTGATAAAAAAAAGTATAAGTATCTTAAGAACGGTACTGGGATACCGATAAGACACCAAAGGACAGAAAATAAGGGGTCATTCTAAGGATTGAGGTTTAATCCCGAATGACCCCATAAAAACCCTTAAAAGGAGTAGAAAAAAAAATTATTTAAATGTTCTGTCTGTTCCTATGAATGTAAGCGGAAGGATTGCTTAAAAGCACACATTCTTACACACACAAATGTTAAATTATTTAAATGTTCTGACTGCTCCTATTAATGTAATCAGAAAGGAAGCTTAATAAAACATATGCTTACGCACACAAACTATTTAGGCATACGATAGCGTACCACATAGCTTGATTATGGAAACTTTAAAGTTATATAAAATCACCCCAGAGATTCAAAGATTTATAGAAAATTCAATGAGAAGGTAGAAAGTGAACATTAACTTAAATCATGAAAAAGGGTAATTATAATAATTACATCAAAATAAAAGGAGGAATATTTCAAGGGGATTCCAACTCCCCGCTGATTTTTGTTCTCGCTATAAACCCCCCTCAGTATATTAATAAATGAATTAAGAAACTGATATAGAGTTAACCCTAGAAATGAAAAGAAGCCAAAAGTAATATCTCATTTTTTTCTACATGGATGACTTGAAGTTGTATGCCCCCAACAAAGAAGCAGATAAAAACGGTGAAAGAATTTTCAAATAATATTTGAATGGATTTCTGACTGGATAAATGTGCTTCCTTCGTGCTAAAGAAAGGTAGAAGAACAGAATCCGAGAATATGATAATTAATGGAGATGAGATAAAAGAATTTGAGCAAGAACGAACTTACCTACCTTGTCTTGGAATTGAGGAATCAGAAAAAATAGAAAACTTAATAATGAAAAAGTTAAAAAACAATATAGAAAAGGATTAAAATTAATATTAAAAGCAGAGCTGAAACCAGAGAATAAAATTCAAACCATTAAGACCCTCGCTATACTGGTGCTATAATATAGTTTTGGATCAATAGACTTGATGCAAGAAGATTTAAATAACTTGGATGTAATGACGAGGAAGATGATACAAGCCCATAAATTGATGCACAAAAATCAATGCGTAGCGACAATCCATACAGCTAAAGAGAAAGGAGGAATGGTAGTACCATTGATAGATACAATCTATAAATCTGAAATACTTGGAATCAAAAAATACCTAGAAAAGAAGGAAGACAAAAATTCTTGAAATGGGTACAGTGTGGAAGAAACCACAACAACAAAAAAGTTTGAGTTCAATTTTATATGTATATTTATAACTGAAGTTATATATATTCAAAATTTTTGTGTTCGATTCTGTCGATTTTGGCACACACACTCTCAAATGTTGCCCACTTCTGGTATAGAGGATTCAGAAAAATAGAGAATGACATCATGAAAACCAGAAGAAGGAAGGAGCATTTAGATTAACTTAAATTAATTTTAAAACCAAAGAATAAAATGGAAATAATTAAGATCTACCCTATACGAGTAATAATTTATGGAATTGGAATTATTGACTGGTAGCATGAAATTAACGAATTAGACATCAGAACCAGAAAGCTGCTTCATGCTCAAGATAATCTATAGAAATAAATGTATGGCAAGAACGTAAATGCCAAGAGGAGCAGGAGGAATGAGGATACTAATGATAGATACGATCCGCAAGAAAGAAATAATTGGGCTAGGAGAAAATTGAAAAGGTAAAGGAAGTAGATACTTGAACAGGGTGAAAGATCATGAAGCAGGAAACCACATACAACGTCCATCATTAAAAAGTCTCTAGACTATATCTTAAAGAATACTCAATAGAAGTAGAAATGTAATTGGAAAATGAAGACTTAAGAAATAAAAGAGCAATATAAAAAGAAATGGAAAAATGAAAATGGCCGGGGAATGCATAAACAAGCTAAATATTATAAGGTAGAGGTGCTAGATAAGGAATTTATTAATAGAAATACTTGAAATATTATGAAAGGGATATATGAGATTCGAAGAAGAAAGGCTATTGATAACAGCACAAGACGCGGGTTTGAGAACAAACTGGTTTAAAAAAGAACAGAAAAAAAAGAATTGTTGTGATAGGTGTAGAATGTGGGGTGAATAGGGAGAATCTGTAATTCACATTTTGTGTGGATGAGAGGTGATTCTTCTTAGACAATACAGAAAGACATTATTCTGAATGCAGACTTATACACCATAAATCATGATCCTCCATCAATAATAGATAATGAACAGGTCCGAATTCTATATAACTACCCCATTCTAACAGCCAGTAGAATACAATGTAATAATAGACCAGACAGTAATAACAGATAAAACAAATACCAAATGCTATAATGTGGAAGTTGGTGTGCCCTATGATGAGAGAGAGAAAGAAATAAGGCATCAGAACCTCGAGCACGAAATTAGGAGAATGTGGAATGTTGAGAAGGTATTGATAATACCTGTGGTGGTAGGGGCATTAGAAACTGAATTCTAGCTTAATTGATTATTTAATGAGACTCGTGATCAGTGTGACAACTTTTAAAATAAGTTTGGGAATAATAAAGAAAATTCTCAGCATCGTTAGACTGGTGTTAAGAACGTGAAAAAATGGGCCAGACTATGACTAGGGGTTCGGGTATGGTTGGTAAATCTTAACCATTTTCGAAAAATATTTATATAATAACTACATTCATTGACTGCTCGTGCAGGGACAAAAAAGGTGGGGCCAGATATATATATATATATATATATATATATATATATATATATATATATATATATATATATATATATATATATATATATATATATATATATATATATATATATATATATATATATATATATATATATATATATATATATATATATATATATATATATATATATATATATATATATATATATATATATATATATATATATATATATATATATATATTTTTTTTTTTTTTTTTTTTTTTTTTTTTTTTTTTTTTTTTAAAGTTTTAATATAATTGTAATAATATAAATAATAGTAAACTTATTTTTTGTAATCTATAATTAAAATAATGAAAATAATGTTAATAAAGAAATCTGGATAAGTACATCTCCTCCTATGAAGTTCGTTATTAGAACATCAATTATTCTCCATTGTCTCATATACTTCATCTTCCTCTCCCCAGCCTGTCACTGGGAATCAGCATACGTCTCCACTCTGCTCTGTCTTCACTGGTACCCTCCGTCAGCACTTGTTCCGTCACAGGCGGTCGATGACTCCTAAAGGAATCCTCCACCTCTTCTTGGGTCTACCCCTCAGCCTCCTTTCATCAGGCCTCCACATCCATCTCCTCTTCGCCACCCTATCCTCCTCCATCCTCTACAGATGTCCCCACCATCTCAGTCTCGCCGCTTCTATCTTATTCATCAACGGACAAACTCTCATTTCCGCCCTTGTATCTGTATTCCTTGTTCTGTCTCTTCTCGTCCCGCCCACCAACCCTCTCAAAACTTTCATTTCCGCGGCCTTCAATCTTTTCTCATCTCTCTTCGTAGTGCTCCACGTCTCTGCTCCTTACATTAATAATCTATATATATATATATATATATATATATATATATATATATATATATATATATATATATATATATATATATATATATATATATATATATATATATATATATATATATATATATATATATATATATATATATATATATATATATATATATATATATATATATATATATATATATATATATATATATATATATATATATATATATATATATATATATATATATATATATATATATATATATATATATATATATATATATATATATATATATATATATATATATATATATATATATATATATATATTATATATATATATATATATATATATATATATATATATATATATATATATATATATATATATATATATATATATATATATATATATATATATATATATAATATATATATATATATATATTATTTTATTTATTTCACTTAACACCTTCCAGTAGAGGACATCTGTATTCATGGAAAAGAGAATACATTAAAATTTGAGGTAAATTTATCTTTCCTGGGAATTTTTTTTTTATTTTTTTTTTTTGGTGGAGGGGGAGGAGGTGTTATTTAACTTGCACTACGGGTTGCTGCATCAGCTTCGGAGGAAACTTTATAACTAAGCCATTTTCTATTCATCCACAAAGTTTCTAAAAATTTCAGCGGCCCACCATGTATGTAACATTTATATTTATATTTCCGCCATCATGACCTTTTTTTTAGTGCGTCTTACGATTTGTTCGATTTGTTTTCCAAAATTTTCTAATATATCAAATGTTTTCGAACTGATTCCAATTCAACATGGCTGTTGGACTCTCAAAATATTCAACTGATGCAAGATCATGAATACTCTGTTATAAGAAAATTATAAGCAGTCAAAACAAAATAAAATATATTGTTGTCTAAGTAGAAATAATGTTACTGAAAAAAAATATTTCTTAATAGGTTTAATTATACTGATTGCTTATGTAGCCTACTAGTATTCCTTTTTTTTTCGTATAAAACTAAAATTTATAAATGATCTTGAAAATCACAATATGGTTTAACTATTGGGATTTTCTAACCTAGGAACCCCTGAAAGAGGAATATTAAGCAAAACAGTTCTGTGACTTTACAACGAAAATTATTAATCCCAACTAGTTAATATTATCTTAGCCTGTAAAGTGAATTTAAAAAAAGTACTACAATTTACTCACAGTAAACAAATAAGTTTAACTAAATTCACTTTTACGGAATTTCCAAAATTAAGTTATTTGAAAGATTGTCCTTAAAGTGAAAGACTAAAGTTTAATATTTTAATGGTAATTCAATAACAAATGGCCTTTTGTTAGATCTTTCCATTCAAATTCCCAGAAATGAAACTCTACTCACAACATCTCAAACTAGAACAGTTTAGCAAGGTCAAAGTAAATAGTTAAACAGGATAAAATCTAATAAGTCTACCCTATATCTAATATGTGAAGTATTAAAATTAGAAAATTTATCCTAGGGCAGACTGTCTATGATGAAGGACAACTAATTAGTTCTAACTATAGGGTCGGGAACCAAAATTCCACTCCCAAACATTCAAATAAGAAAACCTCAAATGTATAAAAGAAATTATAAGCCTTATTAAAATACTTTACATGTCTAGAAGTTCGGGAAGCTTTTTATATTAATCGTGGGGTAAAATATGGAATATTATACGCTTTTACGTTTTAACTTTGTCATTTTAAGTGCAAAAGCAATAATCCTCATACGTGTTTAAACCTAGCCAATTTTAAAATATGATATTGCCATCCAAAATAGATATCCTAATGTAGGATTATTTTGAATGTACCATTGTTATAAAAAAAAAATAAAACTTTATTAAAATAAATTTTAATAATTGACATAAAATGACACTTAAACATTGAAAAATACAAATGGCATCTTCGAAAATATGTTTGTTTACATTTGGTTTGATTATATCTAAATATTTAGGAGGGATTTAGTCATATCGAAAAGTATTTTCAGGATTCTGAAGAAATATACGGTCATAACGTCATTTTCGCACTGAAATCGGGGAGTTTTCGCGAGTTAAGTGATGAATAGAAAGCTGTTTTTCTCCAATTTTTTTTTTTTTTTTAGAAAACTAGGTATTTAACGTAACGTCATTTTCGAGAGGAAATCGGAGAGTTTTTACGAGTTAAATGCTGAATAGAACGCTGTTTTTCTCCCAAATTTTTAAAAAACTAAGTATCTAAGTAAAAAGGGGATGAATAAGAAACAGCTCTATTTCGGAGTAAAAAAAAAAAGTAAATATTTTTTTTTTTAAATTTACTAAACTGCAAGCAAATTATTATGAGATAAAGTTAATTACGTAAATTGAAATTATGAAAAATTTTAAATTTATTTACATATTTTAGTTATGTGTGTGGTGAATTTACTTTTTATAAAATCCTGAAGACTTAATTAAACAGTATTGTGACTGTTTGTCCTATTTTAAAGCAACGTAAACCAAACTTAAGAAATAGCCTAAAGAAAAGGGTAATTGTATTCAATAAAATATCTAATGTTACTCACCGAAAATTAAAGCTTCCGAAGCCAAACTTAAACTATAACTTTCTTGTATTTCCTAAAAATTCTCCTAGGAAGTTGGCCCTTTTGAACGTTAAAGGCTATATTTAAATTAGTGTGTATTTAATAAACAAGGGGACCTTTCAAACAGAACAATTGCCTTTCAAATACCAGGGCAATAAATTTTGCGATTTACTTACTTTTTTTATAGAAACCGAGAAGACTTTATAAGACAGTATAGTGACTGTCCGTCCTATTTTAAAAGCAACGTAAACCAAACTAAGATATATTAGCCTAAAGAAAAGAGTAATTAAATTCAATAAAAGTCAAATATTACTAACCAAAAATTAAAATGAGCTTCTGAAGCCAAACTTAAACTGTATCTTTCAGGATTTCTTAAAGATTCAATTAGGATTCTTCGCCTTAAGGTTAAAGGCTATATTTAAATTAGCGTATTTAATAAACAAAGGACCTTTCAAACTGAACAATTGCCATTCAAATATCAGATCAACAAATCTCAGCTCATGCTACAAATTAGAACCTTTTAAAACGTTTGTCTTATAGCATAGTCAAATTTTAAACCCAATATTATGCCTAACAGGTCTACTCTTAATCTAATAATTAAAATCAAACTAAGCAAATTTATAAAGAGCAGACTGTCTATAAGTCAAGTTTCCAAAATAGTTACAAGAGCCTAAATTTAGTTTGCTAATATCCAAAAAGGACAATTAATGTACAAAGAAAGGTTATTAAGTTAGTTAATACATTACGTTCTAGAAGATTTTTCATCGATGTGGGTGATATAATTTTTTATAACTCACTTACATTTTCTATCTTATTACCAACTGTTCAAAGTTAAAAGAGCGAGTCCCTAACATGCCAAAAGTAAGCAACAACGTTTTTAGTGTTGCCATTCAAAATGGGTGTCTAGCTTTAGGGCGTATTTAAACCCGAGTTTTATATTTTACTAAGAAGCAAAAATGTAAGGATTTTCAATATAAATCCTAACTCAAGCCACAGATTAGAACTTTTTAACAATTAATGTCAGATAGTAAAGTCAAATTTTAAACCCAATAGAATATCTAACAGGTCTACTCATTATCAAATAATTAAAATCAAACTAGGCAAATTTATAATAGAGCAGACTGTCTAAAAGTCAAGTTCTAAAATAGTTACAAGAGCTTAAATTTAATTTCCTAATATCGAAAAAAACAATTAATATGCAAAGAAAAGTTATTAAGTAGTTAATACATTACGTTCTGAAAGATTTTCATCGCTGTGGGGTATTTAATTTTTATAACACACTTACATTTTTAATCTTACTACCAACGTAGTTAGAGAAGCAAGTTCTCTACTTCGTTCAAAAGTAGTCAACAACATTTTAGTTTTAGTGTTGTCGTTCAAAATGGGTATCTAGCTTTAGGGCGTATTTTGATACTTTAAAAACCATAGTTTTATTTTTTTACTAAGAAGCAAAAATGTAAAAACCAAAATAGTTTTATCTTCTAAAGCAAAATGTAAGGATTTTCTAATAGTAACATTATAGGAAAGACCCAGTTAGATCTAACAAACCAGTTCGACTTAACCTAACCTGGACTTAAAGGGTAAAGCTACGCCCAAATGGCCAGCCCTTTCAGCGCGTAATAATAATTTAAAAGAAAAATTTATAAATAATTGAATATGCATAATTTACTTTATTTCATAAAATTTCGTCTTCATAGTTTTAATAATTAATTTTTCCCCCTCCGAAAATAGCTATAAAATTCGTAATTTTCTCTCCAACGCTAATGCAGCAACCTGGTATTTCGAGCCGGAGCCAACATAGACTTTAAAGTCTACGAGCCCATAGTTTCCCTTATACTATGGTTAAAGTATCTGACTGAGCCGTATGATAATACGCCATTGAAGTCTTAAAATGTGAAGTTAAATGGTTTTATAAGTATTAATACTTATACTATGACCGTACTTATTACTCTTTGTTAATTTTTTGTGTTTTTAGTGTACAAAATCTTTTCCCTTGGCTCAATTACCCCAAAATTATGATTTCAGATCAATCCGTTTTCCTAGATTCAATATATGAAGAAAAAAATTCGTTCCTGGAAAAGACACTAAATTTGATTTTACATGAGTCACTTTTACTAAACATATTGGAAAAGGTAATACATTAGTTTACTCTCAAATTATAAAAATAAAAATTCAATGTCCTATAACTAATAAAGTTGCACTAAGTCATTATGTTTACTTAGTACTGTGTATGCACAGTATATATATCCATGAGTTCATACTGTCTCAATGTGTTTCAATTATTGGAGGTCGATTTGGCCATGGCCAGTTGTATTGTAAAGCAACAGTATGATGCATCAGGTGCATTCAACATCATTAGCTGGTGGTTGTATCAATGATCTATTTTTTTTTTCTTTTCTTCTGCATCAAATATAGGCAATGCATAGTCAATCTAAAGGCAATACATCTCTAAAGAGCATGCTGGTGAAATAATAGGAACATAGATTAAGAGAATATTAGAAGTCACAGGGTTATGTCAAGACTGTCCCAGTCAACAAAATGTTCTAGTTGTCATTTACTATGAATAGCTCATCCCAGATTCCAATTTTCCATGTGCAAATAATCATCCAAAATAAATTATACAGTATGTATAGCATGCAGTTTATTAGCTAAACTATAAAGTAGTATATTCTGAGCTAATATGCAAAGTATTTCAAGATATATAGCCTGAAAAAACTAGTCATATATATATCTTGATCATACATATATTGATCAACTTTTTCTTAAAGGTTGAATGGGTTACTATCAGTAATATCAACAGGAACTAGTACTCCCTTAACTTTGATACTTCAGAAACTTAGAGTAGACAGGTTTCTTAATAAAAAATGCCTATGTCATTTCCTTTTCCTAGGAATATGATAAATATAAATCTAGATCTTTTAAATCACAAGACTTTTGCAGAAGTGCTTCGCTGACCTCATTGATTCAGACTTATATTAAACCAATGATGGTGATATGTTTTAAGTGTAATAAGCAATTTAACATATAAGAGTTCTCAAATTTTTCTTCAAGATGCAAACAAAATACTGTAGGTATTTTTATGACAGTGCCCTAAGGACTGATTTAAACGATATACAGCAATAATCACAGTGCCCAGAAGGAAAGGATTACAGACTAACAAGGGTACTTGAATGCATCAACAAAGGTCATAGACTTCTGTGACACAGAGTTTGATTTTTATTTTATAAAGAAAATTATAAATATTGGCTCAAAATTTTTAAAGTATTTTTATATGCATAAATTTGTTAGCTTAGTATTGTTTAAGGTATATTGTAATATTTTCATATTGGTCATATCCTTTCTTGATCATTCTGGTCAAAAATAATATTTCATAGACTGCTAGATCCCATTTAAAGAAATTGTGTGATTTGAATCATTTTATTCAAGACCAACATCCTATAGAGACTTCTGAAACCCGACTTAAATTTTCTATACAGCATCATGCATTTAAAAGATAAGAGAGGAGGAACTAAGGGGTGGTTTTATTATATAAATAATCAGTTGTTCAGTTTCAGGGTTGTTGACCTGCAATCCTTTATAAATAGGGAAACTAGAAATCTTGGCAATTACTTACTTAGGGGAAGGACCTATTTCCTCCTTTGTTAAAACCCTTGCAAGTGTGTTACCCAAATTGAATATGATTACTATACTAATGAAGTAAGTTCTCCTATGCTACTGGTTAGGGATATGAATGCACACTAAAGGTAGGTAGTCTGGGAAAAAATTATTGCACTCAGTAATATTATTGCAGCTAGATTCAGTATGATGATTTAATTTTGAGAATATATATATAAATATATATTAGGGATGGAGCAATATAAATTTTTTTACCGATACTGATACCTGATACCTAAAAATATGCTGATACTTGCCGATATCACTACTGATACCGATACTTTATTCCTATACAAAATATTTACCGATATCGATACCTAAAAATTTCCCCAGAACCGATACCCGATACCTAAAAATATGCCTGATACTGATACCGATACTTCACACTATCCCTAATATATATATATATATATATATATATATATATATATATATATATATATATATATATATATATATATATATATATATATATATATATATATATATATATATATATATATATTGAGTCTCAAACATTTAAATAAACAGTAAGTTTGTTTCAACATGCAAGTTAACATGGAAAGTTAATTCCTTTTGTCTATAAAAAGATAGTAACCCACCTCAGATCAGATTTAAAAGGTAAGAGCGTTTTCAAAGGCAATTCAATTTTAAGGACCTAGGAAAGAGTATCCAATATAAAGTTTTTCTGAAATTACGAATTTAATATTAAGTATTCCAAATTTTTTAAGAAATGGTTTAACATTTGATAAAACTTATTTCCTATATAGGCCTAACACATTATAATAAATGTATATTTATAATTATGTAAATATTGTTTAAGTAAATATTTAAATAAATTTTATTAATAACTATTTTTCTTCAGGTTTACATTCTATAATTATTTTTTCCTTTTTTTTTTCCATTTGCGTTTCACAGTATTTTAACGAGGAAGTAAAAAATGTTATATCATGATGATATCTAAATTTGAATATCATAATGACAGATAAACCAAAAATTATGAAGTCTTTAAAATTTGAAAAACTTCAATATCAACATGAAATGGATTCTGTAGGAATTGATGTACGTAACTGTAGAACTGATGTGAATTTTGAAGAAACAATTGAGGAATCTAAATGTCTTCATTTAGAAGAACAATTTGTAAGTATGAATTGTTAAAATATATATATATATATATATATATATATATATATATATATATATATATATATATATATATATATATATATATATATATATATATATATATATATATATATATATATATATATATATATATATATATATATATATATTTTTTTTTTTTTTTTTTTCCATAGGGTTTTTAATTCATATATTTAAATTGTAAAGAAATTTTCATCTTTGTATAATTTTAATTCCAATACAGGAAAATTAAGTTAAGAGTTGCTTTTAATTCGAACATTTTCAGAATTTGTGTTAGTTCTTCTGTAATATTTTGTTATTTAAAATAGATTGATGATATATTTAAGTATTTTATTGTATATATGCAGATTTTTACATTTATTTATTTTTTTATTTTTTTTTTTTTTTTGTACAAAATTTCAATCTTTTCATTTTTTTTTTTTTTTTTTTTCAAAATTTCAATCTTTTCAAATTAGATGCAAAAAAAAAAATTCTTTTGTGAAATACTTTTTATTATACGTTTATTCATTTACCTGCATTCTATTTTAGTTTACTAAACAAGCTTGTTTATTTGCTTATTGAGGTAGAATGCATATTTTTTTTTATACATAACAAAAATTTAGATTATTATATAAAAAAAAATTTTCTTTCAACATCCCAACTCTTTTATTCATGCGTTCAAGATGTACTTTCATAGGAGAAGAGCTACGAGCAGTGAATTCAAATTTCAGGAAGTTTAGCCTTTAATTATATTTCTGCTCATCTTCTCCGCATATCGGAAGTATTTCTTTTAAATTTTTAAGGTTTCTTATCATAGTTGACGTATCTTCGCATGTTTTCAAAAATTGTCTAGTTTAAAGTCTTAATTTGATTATTAGATTGATGGTGATGATATTCGTTTTCCTTATATATATATTCTTTAAAAAAAAATCTTTTTGCCCTTCTACATATTAATTTTTACAGATTTTCTTTAAATCCTGTTGTCTCCTCCTAACCGCATTCCCCCTTTTTAGATCTTGCATTGTAAAACTGATCTAACTCAAATTTTATTTGTTTTTCATTCAAATCCTATATTAAAGTAAAATTTTATTGAGAATTAAAACTGATACATGCAGTGTAATAGCTTTTTAAAAGAATTAGTTCAACATTCTTTGTTGTTTTTTTTTTTTTTGCTAAAAATGTGAAAAAACAAAAAAAAAACAAAAAACAAAGATACCTTGTTTTTCTTTCGGAGATTGGAGAATGTGATGGAGTTTTGTAATAAGTTTTGAATTCTTCTTCTTCTTTTTTTTTTATTTACCCCGTATGTAAGTTCCGAGGAGCTGGGTATTGGACAATTATTTGTAGGCCTTTGTGCATGGGAGTTGTAACAACTTGCTGAATATTTAAGTGTTATAAAATTTCCCAGAATGAATTAAAAATATGAATTTTTTTATTAATCTTAATATGCGAGTATATATATATATATATATATATATATATATATATATATATATATATATATATATATATATATATATATATATATATATATATATATATATATATATATATATATATATATATATATATATATATATATATATATATATATATATATATATATATATATAGATGAAAACAGAATCAGAAAATATAGACATTGTGTATGAAAATGATCATGAATTAAGTCACTCAGATTTTGCATTTAAGACAAATTATTCAGAATTAGCAGTTAAAACAATGTCCAAAGACAATTTGAAGAAACCAACAAATAAGGATGAAGTGTTTGAACCCTTATTCAATAAATATCCCGAGAATAGTTCAGTCGAACACAGTAAGGAAGAATTATTAGTGAATAGATCGAATTTGAAGTTGTTCAGGTGTATTGAATGTAATTTTAAAAGCATTAGTGAAGCTGTGGTTCAGTTGCATTCTTTTAAGCACATTGATAAAGCTTCCAGTTTGTTCCGTTGTTCGCAGTGTTACTTTTGTGTGTGATTCAGACTCTAATATGTTTGTTCATATGTTGAATCACATTGATGATAAAATGAAACTTCTCAAATGTCAATTTTGTGATTATAAGAGCTGTTTTAAAGAGAGATTGGAAACCCATATGCGTATGCATTCAAAACTAATGTTTTATGAATGTTCAGAGTGTAGTTTTAAATTAAATACAAGAGGGAGCTAAAATCTCACTTTTTGATGCATAGTAACGCAAAAATGGAAGAATGCCCTAAGTATGATACCGTTGAAGACGATAACCTAAAATTTGGCCTCCTCAATTCGGGTATTTCTAATATTAATGTTTTGAGATGCGCCCATTGCCCTTTTGTGACTGATACCAAGTTTAAAATAAAGAATCATGTTCTGTCTCATTCTAATGCAACATACAAGTGCCCACATTGTCGCTATGAAACTGATGATAAAAAGTATCTGAATTCTCATTCATTAAGTCACAAAGCAAATAAAAAGTTTGTGTGCTCTGAATGCTCTTATAAAACCAATATTAAAGGTAGTCTTAAAATCCATTCTTTAACTCATAGTGATTTTAAGTTATTTAAATGCACACATTGCAATTATGGAACTAATAGAAGGTATTACCTAAAATCTCATCAATTAATTCATCAATCAGCAAAATTATTTAAATGTTTTCTCTGTAATTATGGGACTAATTACAAGAATGGTTTGAAAGCTCATATTTTAAGTCATTCTAATGAGAAGCTTTATAAATGCCCACAGTGTAAATATGGGTCTAATAGGAAAGATAATTTCAAGGCTCATCTCGCTGTTCATTTTAATTCTGAATTGTTCAGATGCCAGAGGTGTACTTTTGTTAGTAAGCATCGAACAAGCTTGAATATTCATTCTTTAGTACATAAGAATGAAAAATCATTTGCTTGCGCTCAGTGTGATTATAGGACGAATCGAAAGGATAATTTGAAAACACATGAAAAGGTCCACCATAAGGAGCAGTTATTCAGGTGTGCTGATTGTAACTATCAATCGAAGCGGAAAGGTAATTTGCGAAATCATGTTTTAAAACACTTTCAAATGGAAGACAGGAATTAAAATATAATTTAAAAAGTTTGCATTTTTATTTATATCTATAGGAAGTTATTTTTTTGAGGGATAAATTTTTTTTTTTTTTAAATTAAAATTGACTATTAAATAGTTAAGTTCAAACCAGCATTTTGTTATTTTTTAATTTATTTTTTATTTTTTATATTTTTTTTGTTACAATCCATTTCTTAATTTGCCATAAATTAAAAACGATAAATAATTTCTATTTTATTTGACATTAAAATATTATTTTCTATACTATTTTTATATCCCTAAAAACTATTTCTATAAAAACTATTTCTATTTTTTTGTACATATTATTACATTCCACACTTATGCTTAGTCAAATTTTGGATTCATATGAAATTTCATTCTTTTGTATTTTACACCTACGCCCACGCCCATCACACTTTCCAAGTTGTTACAATTTATTGAAATTTCTGTTGGTCTCATTTTGTGAATTGTCAGTATTTTGCAGTCTTGCATTTGCAGTAGATATTCACATCACTTCCCACCTGAGCATCCAACCTTTTTCAGCAAAATCTTAACTGTTTATCAGATCGCTAATAAAGACAACACTATAAAAATATCTTAAGTACAGTTACTCCCTTGCTATCATTTTGTTTAGCTTGTGACTGCATTACGGCGCTTTTTTTTTAATTTCCATGTTAGTAAAGTATTACTTTTTACTTACTTGAATAGTAAGTTTATAGATTGCCATTTTGTGGGTAATAGTTATTGTGATGAAAAAAATAATTTTCATTGTAATTTTTGGGACTTAACTGTTTTAACTCCTATTCAGTGAAATATCATCATGAAGCAATAAGGAAATTATGTTTTCATTCTGAATCCAGATTAAGAAGAGGGGAGAAACAGCATGGAGCTTTTTTGTTTGTTGCGAAGTGATAGATGGAAAAGCAATATGAAGAATCTAGATTTAGTTGACAGTCGACCAAAACTAAATAAAGCTCCAATATTCATGAGATTATCAGCATATTGCATTGATATTTTGAATGATTATGAATCATCCTATACCGAGTGGGAAATTAACCACCTAATCTTACATCAATGGTTGCCAGCTCATGAAGTGTGGATATCAAATGTTGCAGATGTGAGGCTTACTCCTTAAATTTTGAGAATGTACCACAAAAAAATTGGTGCACTTCATTGGAGAGTAAAACTTGCAACGAAGTGAAAAAATTGAACGTCAAGATTCTTACAAAAAATTATAGTTGCAGTATCTACACCATTGGTGCTTGAAATTTTTAAATAGAATGAAATAGAGCAAAAGTTCATCAAACTCTATCCTTTTTTTTTTAGTATTAAAAGTAAATAGATTTTAGTTTCATAGTTAAAGGTATTAAGTCGAATGTACTAGAGAACTTACTAAGTTTATCCAGTGGTACTACATAAACCTTTTATGCAATTTGAAACGTAGTTGCGACACTATTTATAAACTGTTTATATAAAAGACTGCATAATTTTTTTGTTTCATATCAATTTGGAAGTGAGCGTGTGGTTAGTTTTCCCAGTCAAAGATTGAAGGTTTACGGATTTGAAAAGATCATTTCAAAATAAATTGTGAAGGATATAGATCCTACTTCATTTATTTTCATTATACTTAAAGGTTGACCCTAATGTGAATTCTTTGCGATAGTAACGTTTTTTTTTTTTAACCATTTGAATGTAACGAAAGTTTAACTGCGGAGGTTTCTCTGAAGATAAAAATATATTGGCTACAGCCTATCGCTTTGCGAAGATTATGGTTTATGTTTAAATCTTCGAATCCACGTTCTTAACATAGTGGGGTCTTTATTGCCGTGTTCATAATTTTTCAAATTCCTTCCAGGTGATAAAATCTTTAATAAATTTATGATATGGAAAAAATCTTTAGCAGTTGGACCAGAAAAATAATTTTTAAAGTAAACTTCTAATTGTGTTAAAAGCTTGAGAAAAAAATTAGAAAATTGGGGATTATAAAATCCAAAGGATAAATATATAATTTTTTTTTAAATAAATGCTTGGCCTATTCTTCTTTTACAATATTCTGTACTAGCATTAATATAAATACAGTAAATTAAAGTATAATACAGAACTGCAGAGGCCAATTTTTTTTCCTGGAGATTTTGACTGCACCATTTTAAAGTTATCTGGGCATGGCTGAATCCCATATATATATATATATATATATATATATATATATATATATATATATATATATATATATATATATATATATATATATATATATATATATATATATATATATATATATATATATATATATATATATATATATATATATATATATATATATATATATATATATATATATATATATATATATATATATATCGTGGGCTTACAAGGATAGGTATTAAATCCAAAAATGCAAAAACTGTGTTATTAATAGTAGCAAGTACAACAAATTTTACTCTACACCAATGGAAAAAGAATTAAATCTTACTCCTTTTATAGTTTCTTAACGATGAAATCGTCACAAATTCTTAAGTCCATTAAACACCCCCCCCGCTTTTTTTTTTTTTTTTTTTGTCCTTTTAACCTTTTCCTTGTAAGACCACGATAAGCTCCAGCTCAACCCAAACCATAGCTGCTCCGGTCCAGCAATTCCGTTTCTGTGGAAACTCTTTGAAAGGCTTAATGAAACTTTTATTCATAAATAATTTTAATAGAAAGATATGTAAATTACAATCGCGAACAAAAAACGTTCATACCACATACTCATATATATATATATATATATATATATATATATATATATATATATATATATATATATATATATATATATATATATATATATATATATATATATATATATATATATATATATATATATATATATATATATATATATATTTGAGCATAAAAAACAGGAATGTTTTTCCACATTATAATAATAAAAAAAAATTTAATAATAATAAATTTATTTTGTACTAATAAAAAATAAATTTAAATTCTACAACTTAACTTTAATTTTTTTTTTTATAACATTTAAAAAATAAAAAAAGGACTAGATTACCATTAACTTAAAAATAGAGATAAGACTTTTTAGACTAGTATTTTGAAATCAATAATAATAATAATAATGATAATAATAATAATAATAATAGTATTTTGAAATCAATAATAATAATAATGATAATAATAATAATAATAGTATTTTGAAATCAATAATAATAATAATAATAATAATAATAAATTTCCTCAAACTGATAAGCCTCTTTTATTCCTGCCCATGGCAGATGTAATAATAATAACAATAATAATAATAAGTAACAATAATGTATCTAAAACAATACAAATTTATTATCCTTTAGAAAGAAACTTTTTGTCCAATAGAGAATTAAGAAAAAAATTAATATCACTAACATCAAGGTGATGAGGCATGGAGTGGGTGGGTGTCCTGAGGGAAAAAAATTCTTAAAAATACACATGGAGTGGGTGGGTATTCTGAGGGTAAAAAATTCTTTAAAATACGCATGGAGTGGGTGGGTATTCTGAGGGTAAAAAATTCTTTAAAATACGCATGGAGTGGGTGGGTATTCTGAGGGTAAAAAATTCTTTTAAATACGCATGGAGTGGGTGGGTGTTCCGAGGGTAAAAAGAATTCTTTAAAAGACACGTGGTGGGTGTCCTGAGGGTAAAAAAAAAATTCTTTAAAAGACGCATGGAGTGGGTGGGTATTCTGAGGGTAAAAAGACATTTTACTGTGGTTTGGAAAGTTGGAAAAACAGCTCCAATTAAATAAATAAATACAAATTATAATAGTAACATAACAGTAGATTGACTCACACGTATACTTGAAGATGATGGTTCGATCCCTCGTACGAACCTTAGGATGAAACACCCTAAAAAATTCTCCCTCTTGAATAGGGCAATGCCCGTGCGAAGCAAAATTTTATTCAAAAGTAATAGTAATGATAATAACTGGTATAAATATTAACCAAATAATAAAAAAAAAAGATAAGAGAATAATCATAGTGGGACACATACATACACACGCACGCACGCACGCACACACACACACACACACAGGTTTGAGTACCTAATGGTATACTAATACAAACTTATATCAACAATGACAAAATATGATATAAGAGTTTTTATTTTAAAAAAATTATCAGGACTAATAATAATAATAATCAGACGTATCACTCAAACATTTCTGGCAGTAGCGGTATGTATGAGGCACTATATATATATATATATATATATATATATATATATATATATATATATATATATATATATATATATATATATATATATATATATATATATATATATATATATATATATATATATATATATATATAATATTAATATAAGTAAAATATATAAAATATAAAAAATATAATAATAAAAAAAATAATAATAATAATACATCTTAATATTTAAAACATCACATTTAATCTTTTCTCACCTGATACAGGTGATTTGAACGGTTGGTCCCCAATAATAATAATAATAATAATAATAATAATAATAATAATAATAATAATAATAATAATAATCTTTAAAAACTTCTAACACAGAAAGTGCTTTAGTGTCAACCCGAAATGGCTTTAAAAAAAAAAAAAAAAAAAAGGTATATTGGTATAAGTGAAAGGGGGCCACAAAGGGGGGGAGATAATTTTTTTTAGGGGGAGGGGGAGAGAGTGGAGAAGGTTGATTGAAATAAGATAAAAAATTGAATGACCAATCCGGAATTTTGATAACATACTTCAGGCTTCTAGTAGGAATTGAAAATGATAAAAAATAAATGCAAGGATGATGTATATATATATATATATATATATATATATATATATATATATATATATATATATATATATATATATATATATATATATATATATATATATATATATATATATATATATATATATATATATATATAAAGAAAAATATATAAAATCTATGTCAAAATATGTACATTATATCACAGAGTTTTTTCTCTTGGTGTCAATTTGGAGAGAGGATGTGTTTTACCCTGTTGCTTCCTCCTCCTAACTTCGGTCCCACAGGCCCTATTATTCTGAGTCGCAGGGAGAGGCGGAGGTTTTGGAGGGTTTACAATTGTGCCTTTAGGATTATGGGGTATGGTATTCGCCGCTACAGTAACGCCAATAGTTATGATTCCCGGAGTGGTGTGATCGAGGGCATTTGTAGTAGTAACACCGCTACTACAGCTACTGACCGATTTAAATGGTTGCTTAACAAATGTGTGGTCAAGACTCGACTTCCTTTGGAGGGACGGGTGGCAAGTGAATTAATTCTCTTTCGCTCATGCTTTCAGAACGAGGCCGAATATTATGGCGAAAACTACTACTACCTTCTAATGGTGGTTCTACACTTTGGGTATTTCCTCCATTTGCTTGGCATGAAAACTCTTGACGCGTGGAAATGCTTTTCTTGTTTTCTATTGCTTTAACATCTTCAAATAAATCAACGAGATTCTTTACACTGATCTCTTCCTGTTCTCGTTCTAATTGTTGGACCTGCGCTTGAGCTTCTACTACTAACTGGTCTAAGAAGTTTTGTGAAGATGTCATGTCTGACCGTACAAAATAGGCTGAAAGTCTTTTGTTAGGTGTCGGCGGTGAAGAGGTTGCTGAAGTAGTGCCCGCTCCCCCTAATCGTTCCAAGCTGTGTGACCGAGGCATAACTTCAGGCCTCTCTCTCTTACCCTTTCTTTTGAATGATCGAGACATCTCAAAAGAAGGAAAGGTTCTCTCTGAATACTGATTTTCTAAAGCTTTAGTAATTTTCTTAACATTTCCTTTAGAACCTTCGATATCAGTTTTAGCTCTCTTCTCTGAAGAGCTCCGAGAGATCGGTATTGGTATCGGTTGATTAGCTGCACAAACGCATCCAGAACTTAATGATCGACCAATACCTTGGGCGGAACCTTCTATTGTTCGATTATTTTTAACGCATGACACTGAGTTAGGATCGTTTCTTAATATCTGTTTAGTTTTACATTCTAATTTCTGCATCTGTTGTTTGACTGTGCCAGGTAAGGGTATTTCATGTTCAGGCGTCTGGGGAGAACTCTTGAAACCCCTTTTTACTCCTGAACGGTAACAACTTTCTGAAGTATTTAATTCATGGTTGTCAGGACTTTTTAATGAGCATATTAAAGGGTCAGTTGTATCAAATTCATGGGTAGGATGAACTGGAGATATTGCTGTTCCTGGCGAAGTTATATTTCAACTCCCGAGTATTGTTCGTTGACGAAAAATTTGAAGATCCAATTGCCAGAGGTTATCAAATCCACTTTATTATCATCGGATTCAGTTTGCGTTTTGAAAGGTAAAGGCATGTACAGTTTGGAGTTTGATACACTACGTGAAGCTGTTACATATTCTTCATTTTTAGGTTCCTCTCCAACATTTCCTATATTAACAATCTTAGCGGTAAGAGGTTTGATTCTTCTACCGGAAGATAAGTTTTCTTTATCTATGCAAAATGCTACGTAACTAGTTCTGGTAGGAGTTATCAGCTGAAAAAGGGAGTAACTCCATAAGAACTCTTAGTATCAAAAGCACCAAAAGAGCTGTTTCGGGATAACATAGAGCCTCCCGAAAGTCTTGTATCACAGGAGCCCCATGAGCTTTGCCTCGATGGGGCGTCTCTATCTGGAAGCACAACAGCACTATCAAATGACCCCCAAGAGTTATTTCTCGAAGGAGATTCTCTATCACCTGTATAACACGACGAGGAACATCTATTTCTCTTTTTCTCTTCCCTGTCAAATACTTTATCTACCTTCGAAGAAAATAGGTCATCTTTTTTTATTGTTTCCATCGCTCCATCAGGAGAAATAATCACCTTCACATTTTCTACAGCACTTAATGATTGGGAGGAATTTTGTCTACGTAAGATATTTTCTGTATGGGAACAATCTTGTTTTAAAGTCGTTTCTTGATCTCTTGGTTTAGCATCCTTCTGAAGTTTAACTTTCTCTTCAAAATCCTCTTTCTGTTTTCGAACGATTCCGGATGTTGGCCAAGTAACAAGAGGAGGATCCTCCGGAGTTTCTCGAATATTATGCACATCTTCCTCGTTGCCAGAGATGCTTGAAGTGAGTAAATCTACGTCTTCCCTTCGCCTCCCCCTACTAAAGTTGGGGAATGAGTGATTTGCGGGGGAAATATAACCAAAGTATCAGCCAACACAATCTTCAACATCGTCAGTAGAAGACGAAGTAGTAGTAACTTGATCAAGTGTTATAGTAAGGGGACCTTTTCCACCAGGACACTTACTACTAGTTCCTCCTCCTACTCCATTTTTGGCACTTTCGAATTCATTTATCCTTTCTTTGACAGAAGATGATAATTGTAAATCTTCAATTCTTTGATTGGACTGACTAGTCTTCTCTGGTATGTAGAGAGGGTTCACAGCCTCTATGAGCCCTACACTCCCGCCACCTGGATCCCGTAAGTCTCTCTGAACAACCGTCACATGGGCATGCCATGCTTGGTCATTTAAAGAACGAGATTTTTGTAATGATTCACCAAATTCAGAATCTGAAATAAGAATTCAAAATTTAGTCTGCTAGTATGACCAAGTAGTAGTAGTAGTAGTAGTAGTATAATAATAATAATAATAATAAACTGGTTCAAATTGTAATGCTATCGGTTAGTATGCTGAAAGTCCAAGGTTCGATCCCCTCATGCAGATTTTTGGGAGTTACTTCCTTGATAACCCTCTTTCTTGAATAGGGCAATGCCCGTGAGCCATGAGCTTTTGACATAGGATAATAATAATAATAATAATAATAATAATAATAATCATCATCATCTTACCATTGTATGGATGTAGGGACAAGTTCCTAGTACTGTCTTCATCAGGAGACCAAGACCTTGGTCTTCTGCCTTGAATTGGAGATGGTACTCTAAGACTTACATTTCCAGGTTGATTTTCAAAATTATTTTGGTGTGTGGTTGTTCTACAGGTATCCGTAACTTCGCTCTCACCCCGCTCCACAGTTCCGCCAACTGATGCGCATGACCTCGGCCTAAAATCGGGAATAGGAAAGATCTGCATACCTCTGGGGACGTAACTAAGCCTCATGTTACTGTTATGTGAGGAAGGTACCACTGCTGCTCTTCAAATTTGTCTCCTGATTTGCTGCGGAACAAGGCATTATGGCGTTGGCGACTAGCGTCCAATATTCCCTAAGTGTGGAGAAAAAAAGTTGAAACAGATTATACACTTGAACTAATCCTTTGAACTTACTAATCTAATTTAAATAAATTCATTTATAAAATATAAAAAAACAAAACAAAAACAAACCACATCAATGTTTAGTTATTTATTGTTATTATTATTATTGGAAAAATGGTAAAATCAATTTCTAAAGAAATCTCAAAAGTATTAATAATATATCAGAGAGAAACAAAATACGTCAAGCAAAATGATAAAAAATATCGCCTCCGCCCACCCCCAAAATAAGACCCAATGATAGAGCATTAAAAACAAGGCATCCAAATACACCCTGAAGAGAGAACTATAACTAGTCTCTTACCTGATATATTTTAAGCTGCGACGTGAAAGCCTGGTTCGGTTTAATGCAAGTGCGTTTGTTTTTAACGAGCTTTATCGCGTCTTCCAAAGAGAGGTTGTGCGCTTTCATTGGCGTACGCAATTACCACAGACGCCGACCGACTGATACCCATTTTGCAGTGCACGAGAACTTTCGAACCTTTATCTCTAAAAGATGATTAAAAAAAAATATATAAAGAATTAAACCTCTTCATATACTTCTTGATTGTATCACTAGCACTCTCACTTTCAACTTATCATGAAGCACTAAGAAAAACGGCACTTTCTCAACCTTTTATACAAAACTAACACTTAATAACTCTCTGTCAGATAATTCTTTCTGCACTGGCTCGAGATTTTCAACTCTAAATATTTCATTACCTATTTTTATTTTTTCTTATATCATCAATTCATACTGTTGAGAACGTTGCTTAAATCTACCCTTAAAAACACTGAAAAATATACCATTTTTTACCCCTAAATAGTTTTCAGATGCACAAATAACACAGAAATAAATAAAAAAAAATATTTGATAAAAGTCAACATAATGTTTCAAAGGAATACAAGTGTTAACTGATATAATACAAGTAAAAAAAAAAAAAAAAAAAAAAAAAAAAACTTAAAAAAAGACTTGTTTTTTTAAGACTACAAACTAAACTTACTTTACTTGAGTGATGTACTTGTAGGTGTCATCCCAATGGCGAAGCAATTCTGTCTTTTCGTCATCGTAGACGCGAATGTTGAGATAATCAAACCTTCCAGGGAAGAAAGTTATCAATTTCCTTAGTAACATTCAGTATGAAACCAACACTGAAAAGAAATAAAGGATATATATATATATATATATATATATATATATATATATATATATATATATATATATATATATATATATATATATATATATATATATATATATATATATATATATATATATATATATATATATAGAACATATTTTTTTAAAATGATTTGTTTATTTCTCTGCTAAATTAATTTCCGAATAATTATAAGACACTTGTCAAGTTATGCTGCGAAACAAACTAACTAACACTAACTAACACTAACTGTAACAAACTTTCCTCAAACCCATGTTAATCATTCACATTTGTAAGATATAATTCAAATATTTAACTTGGAAAAAAGAAAAAAAAAAGGTGAAATGTTTTTAGTATTTCGACCTATATATATATATATATATATATATATATATATATATATATATATATATATATATATATATATATATATATATATATATATATATATATATATATATATATATATATATATATATATATATATATATATATATATATATATATATATATATATATATATATATATATATATATATATATATAATCCATTTCCCTAACTTTTAAGGTTACACCTATTATGAAAAGATATCTTATATAACTTTAATAGTTTAAGAAAGCATAAGACTAAACCCACTTACCCGTTGTGTTTTAGTTCTTCCAAATTAGAAGCATTCCACTCCGACCCCAAATAAACGTGAGGGAAAAATCTCGGTGGCGGCGTCCATTTGACCAAGAATGGTGAGCATCTCCTGATCGATGAAGGACTTGTATTTAAAGAGATCCATCTTGATATCCTCTTCCAGACGCTGACGAATGTACTTGGAGGTGACCTCGTCGATGTTCACGCTCATCATTATCTCCTTCAGTTTACTTCTTATCAGGAGTTCCGTTTCCTCTCTGGAAAAAAAAAGCATTAGAAGAATTGAAGTCAAAGAACTTAGTACGTTTCTCAATTGGTACAAACCAATTCTAACACAAATTAATGAAAAGATGAGTTTTAACTACAAAAACAAACAATTTATTTCAATTAACTAAAATAATAATAATTATTTTTAAATTTTTTTTTTTTTTTTTTTTTTTTTTAAAATAAAAAAAAAAAAAAAAAAATAATATTTACTTAGAAAGCATTCAAAACCAAAGCGCGAACAAATATATGTACATATAAATTCTAAATTCTAAATTTAAACTTAATTACTACCATATATAAAATACTTTAAAGAGACTGAAAAAAAAAAACAAATGCTTAAAAAATAAAAACCGAGATGGGGGAGGAGGGGTGGGGGCAGAGAGAGAGAGAGAGAGAAGGGAAGGGGTTAAAGTTGGTAGGGGAGAGTCAACAGCGGTTATACATATTCAATTCCAAGGTTAAAGCGAATGGGAAAACCAAATGCAAGAACTCTGAAGAAGAAGAAGAAGAAGATTAAACAAATATTTTTAGTGTAGGAAGCAAAACATAGTCTCCATATTTTATTTCTATACCCAGAAAAACTATTTTAAAAAAAAAAAAATCATTTCATACTATCGATAAAGCGAATATTAATTCACCTAAACAATAAACAATACAATGGTTAACCAAATAGCCATTATATATATATATATATATATATATATATATATATATATATATATATATATATATATATATATATATATATATATATATATATATATATATATATATATATATATATATATATATATATATATATATATATATATATATATATATATATATATTCAAAACCCATCTAACTATTATAATATATTCCAACCAACCTATTTAATGTTTTCTGATGAATTTAGAAATTATTTAATTAAAAGAAAGGCAGATTAATCTACAACAAAGTATTCGACCGATAATAATTATCAACACTTCAATTTTCTCAAAAGTTATATTAATAACTAGGGCATAGTATATACACAGATTGAGAATAATAATAATAATAATAATAATAATAATAATAATAAATATAATAAATACTTAGTTATTTTATGGGGTATAGGCAATTTTTCAACATATACTGGAAACTCTTTGTCAGACGTATTCCGTTGACATTTTGAATTTTTCGGGCAAGTAGTTAAAATCCGACTCTTCCTCGTAGTAATACTACTACTACTACAAACACACACACACACACATACAAATGCATGTATTTATAATACAATAATTACTTACTTATTATTTAGGGAATCTGGAGAGGGCGGTCTCCTGGACTCGAGGCTGTCCATGGTATTCCATTCATTGATGCAAGATTGGATCTGAAGTGATATTCCGATCATAATAACCCACCCAATCATGGTTCAAACCTCCTTGGTAAAAATGATTGTCCCGCGCTTTCCCACTCTCTTTATGCACTGTTTGAAGGGCTGA
>SEYY01005096.1:67500-72500 GCA_009176605.1 Armadillidium nasatum | reverse complement strand
TTACCAGACAACTCCCTACAATAATAATAATAATAATAATAAATGGAGAAAAAAATTAAATCAATCAATATTATTATTATTATTCGCTATATAAACACTCATACATTTACCTCTAATAAATAAATCTACATATATATATGTTTAGGGAGGGGGGGGGAATCCAATAACAGAAATGGAGTTTATAGAGGGGGGGTGGGGGGTGGCAGGGAGATTGATGGTTCAATGCAAGGAAAGAAACGATGGTAGCGTGACAATATTATTTCCGTATACAAAAATTATATACTGAAATATATATATATATATATATATATATATATATATATATATATATATATATATATATATATATATATATATATATATATATATATATATATATATATATATATATTCCCACTAGTCACAGATCGGGGAGTACATGGGGACAGAGTTTTCGGTAGATATTTGTTCATTTGCCACGCACTTTGTATCTTATAATTCACTTAAATGAAATTGGGAGACTTTCTAACTCTTATCAGTTGTCGTTGGGAGACTTCATAACATTTATCAGGGTCATTTCTCGCTTGTTTGTTTGTTTTTAGCCGATTTCAAAATTTTCATACAAATTTCATAAAATCTGTCTGGGGAAGTCTGGGGACGGGGTCGGTTTAATTAATAATAAGATCCATATATACAGTGAATGATTATTATGAAATAAATGTAAAACACATTATTACAATGATAAATCTACCATGTAAGAAGCGGGTGCACGCTCCAATCAGCAAACTGCACAAAGCGTCTCTCTCTCTCTCTCTCTCTCTCTCTCTCTCTCTCTCTCTCTCTGTATATATATATATATATATATATATATATATATATATATATATATATATATATATATATATATATATATATATATATATATATATATATATATATATATATATATATATATATATATATATATATATATATATATATATATATATATATATATATATATATATATATATATATATATATATATATATATATATATATATATATATATATATATATATATTATATATATATTATATTTTTAATAATAATTTTTTATAATTTAATTTTATTTTTAAAATTATTATTATTTATTATTATTATTATTATTATTATTATTATTATTATTATTATTATTATTATTATTATTATTTCACATATTGTTTCAAAAGAAGAAACTTTTTTTTCATTCTCTTTTTCTTATGGAAAATTAATCACGAAAAACTAAGCCAAGGAAAACTCCTTGACAAATCATTTAATAAACACTACTACTTTCAAATTACTTATTACTATTATTATTATTAGTAGTAGTAGTTGTAGTATCAATATTAATATTATTATTATTATTTTGTAGGAGTACGGTAATTAATTATTTGAAAAGCTCTCTCTCTCTTCTCTCTCTCTCTCTCTCTCTCTCTCTCTCTATATATATTATATATATATATATATATATATATATATATATATATATATATATATATATATATATATATATATATATATATATATATATATATATATATATATATAGAGAGAGAGAGAGAGAGAGAGAGAGAGAGAGAGAGAGAGAGAGAGAGAGAGAGAGACTTTTTCACAACAGGTGATAAAATAAAAACGAATTAAAAAAAAAGAAAAAGAAAAAGAAAAGATAAAAAGGTCATTCAAATCCCTTCATCATCGTCATCGTCATCACCATCGACAACGATCCCATCGAAAGGCGCTTCCTCCTTTCACCTTCTTCAACGTCGACGGATAAATTAGGTCAGCAGGAAGGAACCGCAACAAAAAAAAAATCTCTCCCCCCCCCCCTTCTTCGCGTTCCAATAGAAAGGAATCAGAAAGCAGCAGAAGGCGCAGGCGGAGGGGTCAAAAGGGGTAGTGACGTGCATTTTTTTCGAGGATCACAAAAGCAGCAACAGAAGGCGCAGGCGGAGGGGTCAAAAGGGGTAGTGGCGTGGATTTTCCGTCCCTTTCTCCTTGGCGCACCCGCCTGCACCGCCACCGCCTTCGTCAGTCAACCTACTGAAGGCGACCGTGACACCTCGTGACTTCTTATTCTCTTCGCCTGCGCTTCACAATGAAAATGGAAATGTCAGGGAGAGGGATAGAGTGTTTGAGGGAAGAAGAGTGAGTGTGTGTGTGTAAGAGATAGATAGATAGAAAAAGAGAGGATGGAAGGAAAATAATATATATATATATATATATATATATATATATATATATATATATATATATATATATATATATATATATATATATATATATATATATATATATATATATATATATAAAATATAATAATTAAATTAACCTAATATATAAATAAAATTAATAATAATAATAATAATAATAATAATCATTCATCAAATATTTTACGCCCTCAAAAATAATAATAATAATAATAATAATAATAATAATAATAATAATAATCATAATAATAATAATTAATTTTTAATTTATAAAATCCTCCCATAATTTTTTTTTATTGCTTCCCATCTCCAATATCAACTATTATTACCTTTCATAATTATAATTACACACACACACACACACACATATATATATATATATATATATATATATATATATATATATATATATATATATATATATATATATATATATATATATATATATATATATATATATATATATATATATATATATATATATATATATCCTCTCCCAGGAAGGGTTTTCACCCTGTCAGTGGAACCAGCATCTTTCCCCATCTGCTTGAAGAAGTTCTCCCAGAGCCCTCCAAAAGATCAAGTTCTTCGGCTCGCCGGTCCCCATGCCGGTCCATGAGTCCTATCCAGACTCTTCAGGTAGGGTTTTCACCCTTTCAGTAGGACCAGCATCGTTCTCAAACCAACCTCCGAACACTCTCTCCCAATATATATATATATATATATATATATATATATATATATATATATATATATATATATATATATATATATATTATATATATATATATATATATATATATATATATATATATATATATATATATATATATATATATCGGCAAAAATAATAACGATGCCTCCGGTCAATATTCTCGTAAAGAAGATGGGAGAAAGAAAGAAAGAAAGAAAGAAAAAAAAAAAAAAAAAAAAGCCAGTGATTCGAATCCAGCCGCGCCACCCGCCACTGTTTTTCCCGAATGATATATGACGGTCTGTGCGTGAGACGCATTACACCGAACCTACAAACAAACACACACACACACACACACATATATATATATATAATATATATATATATATATATATATATATATATATATATATATATATATATATATATTATATATATATATATATTATATATATATATATATATATATATATATATATATATATATATATATATATATATATATATATATATATATATATATATATTAGGGATGGAGTGAAGTATCGGTATCGGTAAAAATTTCGGTATATGAATGGATAAAAGTATCGGTATATTTTCAGGTACGGGTATCGGTAATGGTAAATTTTTAGGTATCGGTATCGGTATCGGTAAAAATTTTGGTATTCGCTCCATCCCTATATATATATATATATATATATATATATATATATATATATATATATATATATATATATATATATATATATATATATATATATATATATATATATATATATATATATATATATATATATATATATATATATATATATTGCGTGCGTGGATTACCGTTATCCGCCTAATCTATGTAACATCCGGCCAAGATACTCAAAACAAAACTTTTACTTAATTAAAATCAATAAAATCAATCTCTAATATCTCTCAAACATGAGAGGCAATGCCCCCGAGCACAAATGCCCCCAAGCAGCACAAATGCCCACACAAAAAAAATAATAAGAAGAAAGGCCAATATGACCTCATTAATAAGAATAACACCTAAGTGATTGCGTTATTCTTGTTACATATATATATATATATATATATATATATATATATATATATATATATATATATATATATATATATATATATATATATATATATATATATATATATATATATATATAGGGATGGAGTGAAGTATCGGTATATATTTTCCAATATATATCGGTATCGGTATCGGCAAATTTTTTTGGATAAGAGTAAAGCATCGGTATCGGTATAGTATCGGCACATTTTTAGGTATCGGTATCGGGTAATTTTTAGGTATCGGTATCGTAAAAATTTTGGTATCGCTCCATCCCAATATATATATATATATATATATATATATATATATATATATATATATATATAATATATATATATATATATATATATATATATATATATATATATATATATATATATATATATATATATATATATATCGGCCTGGAGGATGCAAATGGGATGCCTATTTTTTATTTCTGGTTTCATTCTTATTATATCTGTTAAATTAAATTTTCCATCTTATCCAATCCCTCTCACTTTTCAGTCCTTATATGAATTTTACCCCGCCCCCCCAGCCCCAAGCATATTTCTCTGTACTGTTCTTAAAAGTTTTTTGAATTCAAAGTTGTCATATATCAATCATTACAATTAACACACACTCCTCAAAATCTTTATTCACCTATTTACATTGAAGATATATAAATTATATCTAACAAGGTAAATTTATTAACCAATTATCTTTTTATTTTTATTTATTTATTTATTTATTTTTTTTTTTTGTGGTTCTCTTGCGTTTTTGCTTACCTTCATAATCCTATTTTATTTTATTTATTTATTTTTTTTTTTTACAAATCGCCAACACTCACCTATATATATATATATAATATATATATATATATATATATATATATATATATATATATATATATTATATATATATATATATATATATATATATATATATATATATATATATATATATATAATATAATAAAAAAAATAAAAAAAATTTACATTCTTTAATTTTAAACGTAATTTTCTCCATTAACAGTAATAATAAAAAA
>SEYY01005096.1:47500-50000 GCA_009176605.1 Armadillidium nasatum | reverse complement strand
AACAATTCAATTTAAAAAACAAAGTAACAGTAAACTTGATCACCCTGCCAACCTTATAAGTTAGCACTGATGATCAGGATTGTACATACGAACATACATACGCGACACTACATACACTTACACACAGACGATACCTTTACAAACTATTTTCATTCAAAATCTGAACTTTTCAGCTTCTCTCAGTATAATATGCTCTTAGCATTTGAATGAAGGTGCGTACCTGGTGTAACTTACAAGGCCAGGCTAATCAAACGTCTAACAGAAAAGAGAAAGGCAAATTTCCTTTTCATATCCTAACTTTCCTAATATGGAAATCGAACCAGCAATAGTTTCAACAAACATAAACACCAATTCAGAACACTAACTGACTAACCCTACTTACATTTACAGATAACTACAAATCCCTTTCATTTAACAATCATAATCATGACCTAATGAATCTCTTTGACGTAAATCGAAACTAGACTACTACTACTACTACTAATAATAATAATAACAACAACAATATCGCATATTAAAATTGAAACAACCCAATTGCCTCATTACCTCTAATCTTAAAACCCCCCTTTGACACCCTCCCCCCCCACCCGGGAGGCACGCGGACGCGGAACACAAACACTGAAACTCGGAGTCATCAAAAATTGTCACGAGAGATCGAGATGACGACACCCATTATCTCTAAGCGATTTCAATCTCGAGGAAAAATTGGAAAAAAAATGACATTTTTATTATTATTATTATTATTATTATTTATAGCAGAATAAAAAGTTACTTTATCATTATTATCAGTAGCAGTAGTAGTAGAATAGTTACTTTATTCTTTGTTTTATTCTTAATTATTATTATTATTATTATTATTATTATTTTTATCATTATTATTAAAATGTAGAATAAAAACTGGTCATATTTTATTATTATTATTATTATTATTATTATTATTAAACTACAGTAGGTCGAATAAAAAGTTGTTATATAATTATTACTTTTAATTTATTGATTTATAAATTGTAAAATAATTATATTAAAATTATCATAATTACTTATAAAACAAAATTATTATAAGAAATAGAAAAATTATTATTGCAGTACAATAAAAAATATCTATTATTATTATTATTATTATTATTGATTATTATTATTTTGCGAAAATATAGTTTAAAAAAAATATATATATACATGATAGATATATATTACTTTCATTTACTTATTTCATATAGTGATGTACATTGGATGTACAGTCGTGAACAAAAGTTCGTTCCTATTAGGCTGGAAATAAATATTTATATAAAATGGGGATCATTTCAGGTTCAGCCAAAAACAGTTCAATTAAGCCCCTCTCAATGTTTTTATTGTCTTTTTATTCAAAATAGAGCTTTTATGAAATGATTTCCATTTTATATAAAGATTTATTTCCAGCCTAATAGGAACGAACTTTTGTTCACGACTGTACATTTCAGTATTATATATTACTTGTACATTTTTACGCTCCTCGATTATTACTTTTTTTTTTTAATACATGTAACATTTTTATATATAAGAACTTACCCCTTATAATATCAATTGACCTTTATTTTATTGACATATGACCTTTTAAGCATAAATGGCTAAAGGTACAATAAGATCTGTGTACTTGAGGGTGCCATCACTTAAAAAAAAGACAAAAAAAAAAAGATTTTTTTTTTTTTAAAAAAAAAAAAAAAACACTACGGTAAAGTTCTGTTATCTAATACAATGATACTAACACAATACAGTAACCATGAAACTACAACGTACCAATTACTTACTATCACACAGTTCAATGCTTTCCTTCTAGTTATTCTCAATTTTAATGTTAATAGTAATAAAAGGGTAAATATATAAACCTTATTAAACAGTCATCAGCTATTGTTCTATTTCTGAAAGGTGACGTTTGTTGTCCTTACTGTACAGCGATGATACAGTTGCATCTTAATTAAGTGTGACCTTGATCTCACATTCCCACTCAAATCCCAAATTGAGAGAGAGAGAGAGAGAGAGAGAGAGAGAGAGAGAGAGAGAGAGAGAGAGAGAGAGAGAGAGAGAGAGAGAGAGAGAGAGAGAGAGAGAGAGAGAGAGAGAGAGAGAGAGAGAGAGAGAGAGAGAGAGAGAGAGAGAGAGAGAGAGAGAGAGAGAGAGAGAGAGAGAGAGAGAGAGAGAGAGAGAGAGAGAGAGAGAGAGAGAGAGAGAGAGAGAGAGAGAGAGAGAGAGAGAGAGAGAGGAGAGAGAGAGAGAGAGAGAGAGAGAGAGAGAGAGAGAGAGAGAGAGAGAGAGAGAGAGAGAGAGAGAGAGAGAGAGAGAGAGAGAGAGAGAGAGAGAGAGAGAGAGAGAGAGAGAGAGAGAGAGAGAGAGAGTCACTTCAATGTCCGTGATGACGAAGATGACATGTTCCGATGAACAAAAACATTAACAAACATAAAAGCAGGTGCAAATACAAGCATAAATGAATCACCTGAATTTACACACACACACACACACACAATAT
>SEYY01005096.1:37500-45000 GCA_009176605.1 Armadillidium nasatum | reverse complement strand
ATATATATATATATATATATATATATATATATATATATATATATATATATATATATATATATATATATATATATTTCACTATCACCTATCCCACTTTCGTGAGGTGGTGCTCGCCACAATTCCCTTACAAACATAACTATTCTTACCTTTCAACGCTTTCACCACCTCCCTCCATCTCTGTCTCCACAAATCTTCTACCCTCGTCTAAACTCAAATTCCTTCCATCAAAATCACTCTCACTCCATCCATCCATCTACACTTCGGCCTTCCCCTCCCCCTACCCTTCCCCTATCTACATCGGATCTACGTACCTTGCCAACCATTCTGTTCTCTTTCATTCTTCACATATGTCCAAACCATTTTAGCACATCCTCCTCCTCTCTATCAATTACACCCTTCTTCCATTTACACATCTCCCTAATTCTTTCATTTCTAATCCTATCAATCCTTCTCAATTTATATATCGCTCTCAAATCTTTCATCTCAAAGATATTGAAACTTTTTCTCGACCGAGCACTTATCGTCTATGTTTCACACACATACAATACAGAAGGTGAACACATACATTCAAACATTCTTATCTTTATTTCTTTCGAAATTTTTCCTTTCTTCCATATTTTTCTTAAGCCCCCCAATACTTTCATTCCTTCTACCACTCTGTTCTTTATTCCTTTTTCCGTCCCACCCTTACCTTCCACCCAACATGTCGAATTTTGGAGAAGTGCGGATGCGGATGCGGATGCGGATGTTGAATTTTTGAAAGTGCGGATGCGGATGCGGATGCGGATGTTGAATTTCCGAAAGTGCGGATGCGGATGCGGATGCGGATGTTGAATTTTCGAAAATGCGGATGCGGATGTTGATTTTTGTGCGGATGTTCCGCATCCGCGCATGCGGATGCGGATGCGGATGCCATCACTAATATATATATATATATATATATATATATATATATATATATATATATATATATATATATATATATATATATTATATATATATATATATATATATATATATATATATATATATATATATATATATATATATTCAGATCCGGGGGGGGGGAATCCTATCAACGACACTAAACATATAATGAAAAAAGTTAAAAAGTTTAAAATAAATACCCGGTTTTTTCCTGTTGTTTTTTTTTTATTAAAATACCATGTTTTTTTTCGTTTTTTTTCACTTTAAATACTTTCTAATGATATAAAACGTGTTCATTATCAAATTCAAAGTGAAATTTATTAATATTTAAAATATTAATAATTTTTAAATAATATAATAATTTATAATATATATATATATATATATATATATATATATATATATATATATATATATATATATATATATATATATATATATATATATATATATATATATATATATATATATATATATATATATTATATATATATATATATATATATATATTGAGATTGAGGCAAGCAAAACACACACACACACAGACATACTCACTATCCCAGGGTCTTAGTCAATGTAACTCACTCACACAGAGCACTATCAAGGGCCTTGACAAGCTTAACTAGAAGATACACGCGCGCACATACATACATACATACATACACACACTATCTTTAATTAAAACATTACAACCAAGCATTTTACCTTAACTAGGTTACAGTAACAGGATACCAAATGAACATGAAATAAGTGAATGTTGTCTACGCCTGCAAAACACGAATGTTGCAAGAACTTCCTAGCAATATTTCAGCAAAAAAAAAAAAAAAAAAAAATGTTCCATATACGAGAGAGAAAGGGAGGGATCACTGGCTTAGGAGTCGAGACCCAGAAGCCAGAATTGGAACCAAATTCGGAGCCTCAACCTTCAATCATTCGCTCCGGCTTTGACTTTGGCTTTGGCTCCGACATCAAATCCTTATCGCGTCACAAAAAGGGGCAAAGGAATAATATATATATATATAATATATATATATATATATATATATATATATATATATATATATATATATATATATATATATATATATATATATATATATATATATATATATATATATATATATATATACAAAGCTTTGATTTCTAAACTTCCCTCTTTCGGTATCTATCCTTCTCTCTGTGATCTTCTCTCTGATTTTCTTTCCGGTCGTTCTATAGCAGCTGTTGTAGACGGCCACCGTTCTTCCTTTAAATCTATTAATAGTGGTGTTCCTCAGGGTTTAGTCCTATCCCCAACACTTTTTCAACTTTTCATTAATGACCTTCTCTCTATTACCTCATCTCCTATCCACTCCTATGCTGATGACTCCACCCTTCATTATTCCTTCCATTTTGAAAAACGTCCCACCCAACAGCAGTTGATAGACTCGAGAAGGGTAGCCTTGGAGCAACTAACCTCTGATCTTTCACTTATTTCAAATTGGGGCAGAGAAAACATGGTTGTTTTCAATGCCTCAAAAACTCAATTCCTTCCATCTCCCACTCGACACAATCTTCCACACAACTATGATATCTTCTTCGAAAACACACAACTCAAGCCTTCATCTGTTCTTAATATTCTTGGTGTTTCTTTTTCTCGTGATCTTTCTTGGAAAGATCACATTACTTCTCTTTCTAAACAAGCTTCTAAGAGGTTGGGTGTTCTGAGGCGCCTTCAGAATTACTTCACGCCACCCCAGTTGCTTGCTCTGTATAGGGGTGTTGTTCGCCCCTGTATGGAGTATGCTTCGCACATCTGGGGTGGTTCCACACATACAGCTCTCCTAGAGAAGGTGGAGTCTAGGGCATTTCGTCTCATCAACTCTCCTGCTCTTACTAACTCTCTTCAATCTCTTTTTGCCCGTCGAATTGTTGCGTCACTCTCTCTTTACTATCGCTATTACAACAGACACTGCTCTTCTGAACTCTCTCGTCGCATACCTCCTCCATTGAGAAGAGCTCGTGCGACACGCCTTTCTACACAGTCTCATCCTTTCTCTGTCCAACTCTCCGACCCCAGACTTAACTGCTATGCTCAATCTTACATATACTCTACTGGTAAAGTCTGGAACACACTCCCTTCATCTGTTTTCCCAACTTCCTTTGACTTACATACTTTCAAACGCCGTGTATCTAGACACGTCGGCCTCCATCGATCATGATATAGATCTTTCCCAACTCCGGTGGAATTTGGTAGGCCTCTGGGCTTTGCCCACCGGAGGATATATATATATATATATATATATATATATATATATATATATATATATATATATATATATATATATATATATATTATATATATATATATATATATATATGCTATATAAACAACGTAAATACAATAAAACATAACAGTATAACCAGAGTAAACATAAAATACAAGTATACAACTACTACTACTAATAATAATAATAGTAATAATAATATTTACATAATCAGTTATCTTAAAAAAAAAGAAAAAAAAAATTCCAAGAAACTTTTTCCCGCCAAAAACCCCCTTCCAATTTTCAAGAGAAAAATCTCGCGTCGGGTCGACTTTTTCCCGCGACTTTCTAGGAATAATTCTGATAAGAGGGAGATACACCTAATGCATAACTTTTCACGCAGCTTTCCAGGAAAGCAACACGAGAGAAAGTCTCTCTCTCTCTCTCTCTCTCTCTCTCTCTCTCTCTCTCTCTCTCTCTCTCTCTCTCTCTCTCTCTCTCTCTCTCACACACACACACTTCTATGAAGTCACTCTTCCAGTGCAGTATTCGAGGAATCAAAATATTTCAATATATGATCTTTGTTTACAAGTTGTTTTCTACAAAGCTGGCTTTACCCAATAGCGTTCGAATATATATATATATATATATATATATATATTATATATATATATATATATATATATATATATATATATATATATATATATATATATATATATATATATATATATATAATATAATAAAGTGACTATTTCACATCCACACTGTCAATACGTATTCCCACAAAAAAATTTATAGGGATATGATGTAAATATCACAAATAAAATCATACCAAATAGTATCAAACATCGTTCAAGCACATCACTTTTTTTTTTATAACTGATTATAGATTATATATACCCATAACTATGACGAAGGAGTGAAAAACAAAAAGATAACACGTTGTACCTAACTGTTACCAGAGAGGAGGGAGGGCTATAAACCCCAAAACCTGACAAATGCTCGTGTGCCATGCATTTACCTCTTCAATTTTTTGAAGACACAAATACAAATAAATGATTATGCATAATCAATGATTTTACTATTATATATATATATATATATATATATATATATATATATATATATATATATATATATATATATATATATATATATATATATATATATATATATATATATATATATATATATATATATAATATATATGACGCAAGCAGATAACGTGTGACCTATGCAATGAATATACTACGACCCCAATTTTAACTTTTCAACAATGCGAAAAATATACAACGTACGTCGTACATACATAAATAATACGACATACATTAAATCCAAAAGAATAATATACAATAGAAAAAGGTATTAACAAAAAAAAAAAAAAAAAAACTACTACTACTACTACTACTACTACTACTACTAATAATAATAATAATAATACGCATCCGTCCACGTGAGAATATTACAAGGAAGAAGGAAAAAAAAATACATATACATAAATATTAAGAGTTCAAACAACTACGTAGTACGCCACAACAACTATAAAACGAGCCGCGCAGTTATATATATATATATATATATTATATATATATATATATATATATATATATATATATATATATATATATATATATATATATATATATATATATATATATATGTGTGTGTGTGTGTGTGTGTGTGGTGTGTGATTAAACTGGTATAGGGAGAGGGTGGCACATTATATATGGGGTAAACAATATTAATGTGCCCTATTTTTAAACCATAAAATATTGCAAACACATTTTACCCAATACATTTTCTAACGAATATATATATATATATATATATATATATATATATATATATATATATATATATATATATATATATATATATATATATATATATATATATATATATATATATATATATATATATATATATATATATATATATATATATATATATATATATATATAATGTAATAGGGCAAGTTTTAAAATCTAATTTTGTAGAATATCGTTACAAAATCTTTTTAAACTTGAGTCGAAATTTCTTGAAGCGAGGGTCCGGTTTTTGAAAAGCATCAGCATCGTGAACACTGTTTAACGTGTATCACAGTAAAAAAGTGGCATTTTACTGGAAAAAGTTATTAGTTTAAAGAGTTTGATTCAGTTTGCAAAGAGTGAGCATCTTTTTCTAACTTTGTACTGTTTAGCAGTTATCGTGATAAAAAGTTACGAACTATTGGAAAAAGTTAACGGTAGGTTTTACACTGTGATTCAGTTTACAAAGAGTGAACATCTTTTTCGAACTTTGCGTCTGCATAATAAAAGCAAAGTCTTAGCGAAGCGAAGAAAAATAGCCTACGTTTCTGGAACCCGATAATACGGGTAAGGTTAAGATTATTATCATTATTATTCTTATTATTATTATTATTATTTTTATTATTATTATTATTAATGGAACCTGTAACTTTTATTATCGATAGGTTTTTAGTCTGGAAGCCAAGTGTTTTCAGTCTTGAAAGTACCCAATAGTGCCTGCTGCCCAACATCTCTACCCATTTGTATTTTCTCCTCAAGAGTTGATCACACGATTGGAAATTTGAAAAGGGCAATAGTGGAAATCTGGAAGTCAAGAGTTAGCCACAAGATTGGAAATTTGAAAAGGGCAATAGCGAAAATTTGGGAGGTACAGAGTTATCACAAGGAAAGATCACAAGTACATAAGAACTCAGTATATTCATACGTATTCGGTACCGGATTTTGATCATCAATAAATACAACCTTTTTGTAAATATATTATATCTATTGTTAAAAATAGTAATTAGATAGGTTTAGCTGAGCGTAGGTCCTATATATAAATATATTTATATATTTATTGTATATATATTAATTTGTATTAGAAAATACAGTTGTTTGTCAATTGTTTTTTCTTGTCCTCTCCTTTATCCTAGTTTTAGGAGCTCCGAACGTGGCTGAACCCTGAAGAACAACAAAAATAATCGTCCAAATAATCAACATCTACAACCAAACGATATATATATATATATATATATATATATATATATATATATATATATATATATATATATATATATATATATATATATATATATATATATATATATATATATATATATATATATATATATATATATATATATATATATATATATATGAAAGTTTTTAAATTTTGAACTTCAATTTTTTTTATCAAAATTTCTGTGGAAGGCAGGGGAAGGGGAGGGGAGAGGGGCCAGGTTTCCCTTGTTAATCTTATAGAGAGAGTGTGTGTGAGAGAAAGAAAGAAACAAAGACAATGAGAGAAAAAAAAAGAGACGAGACAGACAAGGAGAGAGAGAGAGAGAGAGAGAGAGAGAGAGAGAGAGAGAGAGAGAGAGAGAGAGAGAGAGAGAGAGAGAGAGAGAGAGAGAGTTAATAGTCAATAAATACGAACTTATAGACATGGACAAGTGTTAATAACAGCTCCGCCCCTTCCACGTTTTTCTTTTACAAAGAAAAATATGTAATGAATCATTGAGCCCATATATATATATATATATATATATATATATATATATATATATATATATATATATATATATATATATATATATATATATATATATATATATATATATATATATATATATATATATATATAAACTACAAATTAATCGGCCAAGGTCTTTCTCAGACAGCAATGGTTACTTAATTAATACCTAATTAATTAATTTATATATATATATATTTTTTATAGAAATTATTAGTTATTATTAATTTAGAAATTTCTGATTTTATTAATAACGAACTTTAAATGAAGTAAATTAATTATTAATTATTATTCGTATTGTTTCCAATAATTTTAACGTGGTTTGCCGTCCAAAAAGAAAAAAAGAATTCTTTATATTTACTGAAAATCTCGCTGCAGCCGGATGTAAATCCAGATTTTTTTTCATGGAACACTCCCTATTACAAATCTGGCCTAATATCCCCAACCTAAAATCAAATGTTTTTTTAAGTACCACATTGTAACTCTTCCACGAAACCTCTCCAAAAATCCAGAAGAAGGAAAAAATCCCACAAATTTTTTAAATAATATAAAATTATTAAATAAAATTTGAGATATTCAAGGACAATCTATATATAGACTGGGGCGCAGTTCTCATAAACTATGTCACCATAACATAATGTCAACATAGTTTTTCATGTCCATTCTCATTGAAATCACATTCTCTCTCTCTCTCTCTCTCTCTCTCTCTCTCTCTCTCTCTTTTTTTTTTTGTTACCTATAATAATCCCACCCACCCCACCGCCCCCACACCTAACTCTCCCAA
>SEYY01005096.1:7500-22500 GCA_009176605.1 Armadillidium nasatum | reverse complement strand
ATTGATCATGGTATCAGCCAAGACAGCCAAAACAAGACCAATAGAAGGTCCTTCCAAGGAGAAATCAACTCCAAGCAGACAAGACTCATCACAGTCTTGTCGACCAACAGCGGTCACAACAGCCAAGTATCGAACTCGACCTGTGTGAAATGATTCTAAACGAACAGCCTGAAATAATAATAATAATAAATAATAATAATAATATTACAGCTTTTCAGCTCTCAAAAGCCATTATACTGAGTAATGTGTGAACTGAGTATTATGAACAAAAAAAAAAAAAAAAATTTTTTTTTTTTTTTAAAAATTCAAGGAGGGGAGCTTTGCTAGGTATTTTCCTCCTACGAACCGTATGGGGAATCGAATCAGCGCCTTCAAGCAAGTAAGTCAATTAATGTACCATTATGCCATTCTAAAATTTTTTAAAAATTTAAGTACAAATTCTTTGCCGATACTTTTTTTACGAATTACGTGTAGAAATGACCTAGGCATTATTCATAATTCTTTTACTTTTTTCTATTTACTTCCCTTATAAACTTCACATTCTTCTACATCCTTCCACATCATTCTTCACATTCTTCACACATCCTTCTTCTACATCTTTCCACTTCAGTCCACCTACTTCAACAACCCCTTCCTTTCAAATTCTATCCTCCAGGTTAGGTTACTCTATTCATCTTAACCCCACCCACTCCCTCTCTCCTCAATATTCACCATAACTTCCATATTCAACCCCGCTCTTGCCCTGAACTCTAACCCATCCACACACCCCTCAATATTTAAGTCCATTTCCCCCTACTATAAAACCGGTACTTTAGCAAAAATATAACCATTATTATCATCAATGATTTTAAATAATAATAATAATAATAATAATAAAAATAATAACAATAATAATAATAATAAGTTATCAAAAATATAACCATTATTATCATCAATGATTTTAAATAATAATAAAAATGTTATCAAAATAATAACCAGAACAAAATATCAATGGCAGCTACCAGAGGAATTAATTAAAATAATAATAATTATTTGTAACAAACACTGTTAATTAATAAAAATATATCTTCAATACAACAACAACAACAACAACAATAATAATAATAATAATAATAATAATAATAATAATAATAATAATAGAAAATAATAATACTAATAATAGATACCATTTGTAAAGTATCTCCAGGTCTGAGCAAATGAAGAATTGCTTGTAGGTGACGTTGAATATCTGCAGGAGGGGCAGTGGACTTTCTTTGCCTGCCTTGTTGGCATTCCTTCTTCGGGAGTAGGACAGCAAAGCCTGAAATGTGGAATCAATAATAACATTAATACCCTTCAGATATATATATATATATATATATATATATATATATATATATATATATATATATATATATATATATATATATATATATATATATATATATATATATATATATATATATATATATATATATTTAGGGATGGAGTGAAGTATCGGTATCGGTATCGGCAGTATCGGCACATTTTTGGGTATCGGTATCGGTATCGGGTAAAAATGGCCGATACCGTACCGATACCGATACCAGAATTTTTTTCGTCCCTTTGGCTTAATATATATATATATATATATATATATATATATATATATATATATATATATATATATATATATATATATATATATATATATATATATATATATATATATATATATATATTATAAATTGCACCAAATCCCTCATGATGCAGGGTGGTGTCAGTTGCAGAAAGTTTTAATAATCCTGTAATTATACGTGGGAAGAAAACTTGGTTGAAAAGGGTTTCCAGCTTCTAGACTGCGACGAAATAATCATCCTTTATTGACCAGAAGTTACTTCTAACTTAATTCCTTTTTTTTTCTTTTAATATAAAATTTTCTATTTTACTGCCGAAAGTGCGTTGTGTAGAGAGATTTGATGCTTCACAAAAAAATAATTTTATTGAATTTCTGATAATTTACTTTGAAAAAAAAATAAAGAAAATACTGAAAATTTATAACGACGAAAAATAAATTTTTTTTTATTTAACTTTGGTCAATATCATTCTTCTTATCAACAAACTCTACAACCTCAGGAAGAAGATTTCAAAGCCTCATATGCAACATCCTACCCTTCTACTCTCTTCTCTTTTTTTTTCCTTTTCCTCTCCTGCTTTTCTCATCTCTTTTCTTCTGACTTCCTTATGATATTTCTGACTTTCTTCTTCCCATCTTCCCAACCACATCCACTCTCGACGGCAGTCGAATCATATATATATATATATATATATATATATATATATATATATATATATATATATATATATTATATATATATATATATATATATATATATATATATATATATATATATATATATATATATATATATATATATATATATATATATATATAATAAATAATAAACTATTTTGTCTCTTTCTACTTCGACATTCTACTTCCATTCTTGCTGGAAGCAGCTCTCATTAAGCTTGACCGAAAATTGGGACCCTTCTTAACCCTGTAACTAGGGTCCTATTTTTTTACCTTCATTTTTTCCTAAAGATTTCGAATCTGTCTTTAATAGAAATTTTGGGAAAACGTTTCAATTTTTTCTAATCTTATCTTATGCAATAAGGATAAGGTGACCATATTTTTCTGAACAAAAATATTTTGAAATTAAAATAATTTTTTGGTCCCAACTATATAAAGCTTAACCCCAAATTATTTTTTTCCCTTCGATCTGTTACCATCCCCACCTAAAAATATTCTGCTTTAGGTTTGACTTCATCTCAAAAAAAGATTTAAGTTCACTTTCCTATCCCTGATTTAAACTATCCAGTCAAAGGGCTATACACAGAAACAATTTTAAAATATTAGGCTCAGCACAAAGTAGTACTTAAAAAAAAAATGACTAAAGAAAATGATATCTAATTTAACTAAAATCTTGATTACAAATATTATAGCAATAAATATAACTTTTTACTTAAGAAATTCTGTAAGGGTTTGAAATTTTTAATACTTTACATTTTTATATTTTTACTTTATATTCTTCTGACAATGTTAGTAAAACTTTAAGATAGTTGAATAAGAATGGCAAAAAAAGAAAATAAAAGATTGGAAAGATAAAAAAAAAAAAAGAAATATCTTCTTAAATAGATACAAAAAAGAAATAAATAAATAAAAATCTTTATAAATAGAAAGTAAGAAGGAAAATCTTTGTAAACAGAAATTCACACAAAATATATTTTACCAAATGACAGTACTAAAAAATGTTAAATAATGGTTTCAAATAAGTAACTGGTTCTCCACTCAATGCACAATAATAATGAACAAATAAACACAAAATATACAGTAAATATTTTAAAGTATATATCCTAAAAGTTATTAAATGACTTGTAGAGGACAGGAAAAGGGACAATTCAGAGAGTACTGAAAAAAAAAGTGATGAATAGAACAGTGAAAAGGAAGAAGCAGAGTATAAGGAAAATGAAGAAAGAAGAATTTGGAAAAGGATGATGCATGCAGAGAATATGAAAAAGGATAATGCAGGGAATGTGGCAAAAGGATGATGCAGTGATAAGAAAGAGAATGATAAAGTGAAACTGATAAAATAAAAAAGAATTGAAAGAAAAGAAAGCATGGGAAGAGAAAACGGAGTCTCAGGAAAAAGTAGGAAAAGAAAAGAGAAGAGAAGAGGTAGAAGAGAAAAACTATTTCTGAATTAATATAGACCTACATATATATATATATATATATATATATATATATATATATATATATATATATATATATATATATATATATATATATATATATATATATATATATATATATATATATATATATATATATTACCTTTTAAAAAAAAAAAAAAAAAAAAAAAAAAAAAAAAAAAAAAAATTAAAAATTATTAAAATTATTATACATGATTTCTAATACATATTTAAAATTATAATAATAATAATAATAATAATAATAATAATAATAATAATAATAATAATAATAATAATAAAATTACTAACCTTCTATTAACATGAGTTTCTTCTTCTTCAGTGTGGATGGAACTTCCATATTCCTAAAAAAAAATAAACAAATAAAAAGTACCATAGAAAAATAGATGTAATTTCTAGTAAATTAACAACTGTACCGATAATATATATATATATATATATATATATATATATATATATATATATATATATATATATATATATATATATATATATATATATATATATATATATATATGGACTGACCGGGGCTGCAGTCCCAGCCAACCCCGGCTAACAATCAGAGAAAAACAGGGTTTACCTGCCAGGGTTAAAATTGCAAATTATACTTTTTAATGGCGGATTAAATCAAACAAAACATAAGAAAATTAATATTTTTTTTTTTTCAATACTTTCTTTTTCTTTTCTGTTTCTTTTGACAGCTTCTATTTTGCTAGTGAATGTTCATCTTTGTGTTTTGATTTTAGATGTCCTCATAAAGATCTGGTTTAAAAATTTTTGCTTGTGGCACCCAGAGGTCCTCTTCTAATTTCCTGGGCTACAGATGTTCCATTTAGCTATTTCGAGCCTATTCTGAAACATTGTAAAGTACTCCCATACTATCCAGTAAAAATTTTGTATAAAACAAGTATTCATTTCATTACAAAATTTTTAATTATTATAAAACAAAGGTAAATTATAAGGAATTTTTTTTAACACATGTACACCAAATGAAAATAAAAAATCAAATTGACAGAATTAAACGGTGGGATGTTTACTAATAAAAATAATTTCAGGCATGCCTCTTCAGTAATATTTTGTTAAACATATGGGGAAAATGCTCATCACTCAGTTATAAGCCTATACTTATTCCAGCTAATTTATAATTTAGTTAAAACTTTAACAGACACAAACATACTCGTAAATAATTATATATTGTAGTTGCCTACATGTAATTTGAGGTATCAAGATATTTAAAACATCAAAGATATTTTGTGTACAGAAAACGATTTCAGCATTTAAATCAAAGCTCCTTAATTGGAGTCAAAGTATAACAAAAATATGATAGCTACTACCTCTATAAAGTTAATTATTGTAGTGAAAAATTATGAAGATCTTTCTTATGCTAACATTCAACGAGAAAGTTATAAGGCATTATATCAAATTCAGGCAGTAGTTCTATTTTTTTTTTTACCAAAGCTTAGTTTGCATGGCTGTCAGTTGGGCAGTGTGAATCCCATTAACTGTTTTACAGTAATGTGACAAAAGAACCTTGAAAATGACACCAAACCTATCTCAAACCCCATTCCAATTGATTTAGACAAAGGTCTTAAATGTAAGGTTTCTAAGTTTGCAGATGACACCAAAGTGGTCACCTCTGTAAGGAATAATGATGGATGCATAAAGCTTCAAGGTGATCTAGATAGACTTCTTGGTTGGGCAGAGAGGTGGCAAATGAACTTTAATAGTAAAAAATGCAAAGTTCTTCATGTAGGTTACTCAAATGAAGGATTTAATTTTGAAATGAATGAATAGACTGGACCAAGAAAATCATTAGGTGTGATTATTAGCAGTAATCTGGAAGTTGGGTGATCAATGTTTGGAAGCAAGGAATAGAGCTAATAAGATGTTAGGTATAATTAATCGCAATGTAGTTTACAAGAGCAAAGAGGTTATAAGCAAGCTATATAATAGCTATGTCAGGCCAGCATTAGAGTATTGTGCACAGGTTTGGGCTCCTCATTTAAGAAAAGACACTGATATGCTGGAGAGAGTACAACGTTGAGCAACAAGGATGATTTTTGGCTTTGAAAATAAGAGCTATGAAGAGAGGTTGAAGGAGTTAGGAATGTTCTCTGTTGAAAGAAGATTTTTCAGATGGGATATAATACAAATTTACAAAATATTTGCATCTGACAGTAATACAGAGATTGAAAAATACTTTATAGTGGACTGTGGAAGAGTAACTAGAGGACATAATAAGAAAATTAAAAAGAAGCCATGCCATCTCGATCTAAGAAAATACTCTTTCAGTAATAGAGTTGTTAATTTTTGAAATGGCTTGCCACAAGAGATTGTTGACTGTGATTCTCTTGTCAAATTTAAAATGGGACTAGATAGATATATGGATGGTTTAGGTATTATATAGCATAACTTGACCAAGCCAAATTGGCGGGTATTTATGAATTTTTAGATTAGCCTATGACTAAGCCTAATGGGCAGATTTTTTTGTAGTGGGTGATAGTTCATTGAATATTGGATGTATAATTGGGCTTAGTTTTATTTTTATCTTTGCATGAATGAACTGATAACTAGGGATAGGATAGACCTAGTCTTTTGTGCATGTATTAGTATTGATAAATTATATGTTTGGACTGGGACAGTCTCGATAGGCTCTTGTGGCTTCTTACTGTCTCTATTTTCCTATGTTCCAAATGCATTTGATGTCGTGTTCTTTTACATCAAGAGCTGCAAAGTGTTAAAATTTCACATGAAGTGAAAAATGCTACTTCCATTTGTCAAATCTATATTTGTAAACAAGAGGTTTCATTCTCATAAAATTAATCAAAGTTTAAAAAAAAAAAAAAAAAAAATTTTTAAGAAAAAACAGATTCAAGCCCAAAGACAGTATCCAAATATGATGAGTTTTGATATATCCTATATTTAATATATCAAAAATGAAATTAAATTTATTAATTTCTTTGTTGCATATATAATTACAAAAGTTGTATACTGAGATGAACTAAAAATTTATTCTCAAAATGATTTATCTAAAGAAAATAACAATTATTTGAATGAATATTTTTTAAACTATAATATCTTTGAACATAAACTAAATAAAAATCACATTTGAATATCCTAATGCAACCTACTATATATATATATATATATATATATATATATATATATATATATATATATATATATATATATATATATATATATATATATATATATATATATATATATATATATATATATATATATATATATATATATATATATATATATATATATATATATATATATATATATATATATATATATATATATATATATATATATATATATATATATATATATATATATATATATATATATATATATATAAAATTTAAAAATACTCCCAACCCAACCATTAATATATTTTTGAATGCCATAAATTGGTTCTGTAATTTTTTTAAATTTTCTTTTCCTTTATTGGTCTAGTACAGCGTTTCCCAAACACTTTTTTTTTGTGACCCAGTTATTTTAATACAGTATTTTTCCTTCATTACCCCTTTGTAAAAAAATTTATGGTTTATTGGAAAATAGAACAAATTTTAATATTCAAAGACATTTCATTAATTATTAAAGTAATAAAAATACATTCAAAAATATAAAACAATAAAAAGTATAAATGGGAAGTGTGATGCTGTTTCTCGTCAACTAGAAATTTCAAGTCTGCAGAAAAAGATAACTTTATTTTTAAATCTGATTTGACATCTAATCAGTTTCCAAATTTAATTTTTATAAAAACAAGTGTCAAGAAATCAGTTTCACATTTGTAAGTTGTGACAAAAGGCATTAAAAACTTTTTTCCCAAAATTAGATACTCTTGGCAACAATATAGCCAAAAATCCATCAATGATATTTTGCAGAAGAAGTCTTTAAGCATTGTATCACAAGACAGCTCAATAATGGATTCCATATCTGAATCCAATAATTCCGTCTCTGATTCTATATTAATTATTAAAGGGTTTCTTATCCATGCTTTGTTCAGATGAATTGGAGGAAAATATTCCTTCAGATTTGTCTGCAATTCTATCATATGTTCCTTGAGAGCAAATGAAATTTAATCAGGCATGTGGAACTAATTTTATACTCTTTTTGCACTTCAGTTAGCTTCAAAAAAGCATTATAATTTCCTGTTTCCACATGATGAGTCCACTAACCAGACTTTTTAATTGTAGCTTTCATCTTCTCTTGCACTTTAAATACAATTACAATTGTTGCCTTGTAATGAAAAATTTAGTTTATTTAAAAAATCAAAAATGTCACAAAAGTAGGACAACTTAATCAACCAATTAACATCACTAAAAATATCTTTAAATTCAAATATTGCATTGGGGGGATGTTGGTTTAAAAACATTAAGACTTCTTCTCTCATTTCATATAGTCTCTTCAAAACATTTCTTTTGGATAACCATCGTACTTCGCAATGCAAAAAGATGTTGATGTTTACTATTCATTTTTTTACATAATGCAGTGAATAACCTGGAATTCAGGAGACAATGTCTAATAAAATTTATAAATTTTATACTATAGCATAGCAGTTTGCAAAAGCAATGGCATTTTTTTAGGGTCAAGGTTTCTGTGTATGCTGAAAAGCAATCATAAACATTCTGGTGCCATGGCTTTTATTTTTTGAAAGCCCATCATGGATGGCCTGACATTGCATGTGCAAATTGCTGCTCAGGCAAACGCATTTTTTCCAGTCAATGTCATTTCAATTTATGCAAGTGTCAATCGAGTTATAAATTTCTTCTGCTATTGTTCATATTTTCAATGGTTTGCAAAATAGAAATTCTTCATTAGATATATATATTCTCAAAGTCATATCTCACAAAACACATTAAATTAGCATTGTCTGATTTTTCTCTTTCATAAAAGAGAAAAAAACTGCACCATTTTCAGTGGCCTACAAGTTTCCTCGATATTCTTTAGTCATTTCCATGACTTTATGCTTTCACTGTATTACTGGATAGAAACAACATGTTTATCTGATTTTTTTTTTTTAATCACAATCGAGATGCCAAAATTTTTTTTGCTGGAACTATTAAGTTTTCTGCAACTGCATGTGAATACACAATTTTAGCAATTAATTGCAATATTTCATAATAAGCTATATAGGTATATACAGTATATATATATATATATATATATATATATATATATATATATATATATATATATATATATATATATATATATATATATATATATATATATATATAATTGATATTTATTTTTTTAAAAGTCACTATACATTATGCATTACTATATGTTAATTTGGTGCTTATTTTAAATTGACTAATTTTTAAAATAATATTTTTAAATCTTTCGTAAAGTTTATCTGTACAGCTTTTCATGACACAGTGCCCGGTATTTGGTAACAATGGTCTAGTAAGCTTTATGAGGAAATCCTGAACTGATTTTATTTTATATTTATAAATGTTATAGTTTAAAGTTTTCTTACCACGAACTAAACAATTACTTAATACAATACCACTTTTTTTTTTTTTTTTTTTAAGTTCATTATTATGTATTTAAAGTATTTTATTTAGACTTAAAAATTTCATAAAAAGGTAAGATAATACCTTTCAACTGAATAATTACCAAACAGTGAATAAATCAATATTTTGTATATAGTTTAGGTATACCATAAAGCTTGCAAAATATTCATTATATTTAGATATTTAACTTTTAATCAGCAAAACTATGAATATTATTTCTTTTCCTATGCTAAAATTATCTAGCACTGAGTTAGGGGAATTATACTACCCTAAAACTTCATATGATATATATTACCACTGAAGAAGAAATATAAAGTGAATTCAGTATCCTATTTGGAAATTTTTTAAAGAAACGGGCCCAAATGTTTTTTTCCTATTCATCCTAACTACATAAATGAAATATTTTATTTTATATATATATACCGGTATATATATATATATATATATATATATATATATATATATATATATATATATATATATATATATATATATATATATATATATATAATTATATAATATATTTTAAAAAAAAATAATAAAAAAAAAAAAATTAATAAAAGAAATTAAAAAAAAAAAATTTCAAACGATTAAAATTAATAATTATTTTCAATATGGCATTGAAATATCATCTATAGAAAGGACTCATTGTCATGTTCAATGATATATTGCCCTTTGACTGTCTTTTTGACAAGGTTGGTAAATATGATTATAAAAGTATATATATATATATATATATATATATATATATATATATATATATATATATATATATATATATATATATATATATATATATATATATATATATATATATATATATATATATAAACATATTCACATAATTCACAAAGATTATATAAGTTCAACCAGAATATTAGATGCGCATAAAGCCATGTCACTTATATATATTTAAGTGAAAATTTTATAACCACCACTGAGAGAGAGAGAGAGAGAGAGAGAGAGAGAGAGAGAGAGAGAGAGAGAGAGAGAGAGAGAGAGAGAGAGAGAAGCAAAATAAGTAAATATTTTATCACTAACACTCATGGGTCGGTTGGTATGTGGGGCAGAGCCCCCATAGACAAATGTTCATATACCATGCATTTGAATCTTGTATTATAATAATAATATGAATGAATAATAAGGATGCACCGATTAATCAATATATAATCGGTAATCGGCCATTCACACGATTGATCGGCCGATTGCTTAAATCTTTTAACAGAACAAACCAACCTTTTCAAGACCATTTCATAACTGCCAAGTTAATCATCAGATAGCTTCGACATAGTAACAAATAACAATACCAATGTAATTTTCAAAATTGTTAGTCATTTTGTTCCTGGCTGCTATTATGATTTTTGCCTTTTTTTTTTTTTACTTTATTAAGAAATCATTCATAAATTATGAAACATTAACATATATATAATTAACTCATTGTTAATACAAAAACTAAAAATACATACATACAAAGTGCATAAAAATACTACTAAATTTTGGCAGTTTTCCTTGTTTTATGTTTATACTGTTGCCTCTTCAATTTATGTTGTCTTCTATCTCAGCTCTCAAGCTCATCAGTATTTAAAGTTCAATACTCTTAAGTTATAATGCAGAAACAAAGAGTTTCCCCATTTTCAGGACACAGCCTATTCCATGTAGGTTCCTAGATATTACCACCTGTACTAAAGAGTCTTTCACTCTCAACAGATGATGGTGGTGCGCTTAAATATTTTGAAGCCAAATTGCTCAATATTGGTAAAGTCTCCCGTGTCTTTTTCCACCAAAGAAATGGGTTTTCGCTTCTTTGAAGTGTTGGTAGAGTTAAATATTGATCCAGTTCCTTTGCGCATCTACGAGTAACAGATTTACTCCTTCTTGAGTTTGGGTTGCACATCTGTTGTACTTGCAACGTCTAAGTCTGAATTTATTTTCATAGGCTTATTTGACTAGAAATCATCTAACAGTTTTGAAAGGGAAACAGTTTTAGGTACACTTTCATAAGTTTCATTATCTTGATCATCATTAGAAGAGCTGTCTCCTGTTTGACTATCAATAGAATTTATCTCAGATTGATGTTCTACAATATCTATAACCCATTTCTTAATAGTGTCTTCTTTAATGTCATCCTTTTGAAATTTCAATTTAAATCTGGGATCGAGAAAAGTAGCCAAGCACAGAAATTTTTCATTTATGTATGATGCAAATCTTTTTTCAGTTGATGCACTGAATTCTTCAACAGTTGAAATAATTCCACTAAATTCACCAGTAGGTTTGGTAGCTTTTAATAGAAATAATCTGAGAGCTAATATTGTAGGGATTATCATTGATATAGTTGATGTTCTGTTACTTGATTCTTTGCTGATGTCTTCAAATGGACTTAATAACTGGACAACTTTTTCAACAATTGTCCATTGGTAACTTGATAAAGTTGGAATGTTATTGTCAACAGCATACATTATAAAAGCTTTTCGCTGTTCTAAATTTCTTTTCAGAATATAATATGTTGAATTCCAACGAGTAGACACATCTTAAATCAGTTTGTTTGTCTAATTTAAGCTGCTCCTGGATTTCGGTTAATTTGCTAATCGCTAATGGAGAATGATTAAAGTGTGAAACTATTTTTCTGCTAATTGCAATTATATTGCTCACAGCCTTTTGCGAAAATATTGATTCATTTACTGAAAGTTGCAATGTGTGTATGAAACATGATAGTGACTGTACACCACACTCACTCATACCACCAACCATATTTGCGGAGGAATCTTGTAGTACAAGAAAAATTTTGTTGGAGATCTTGCTCATTCAGAACAATGTGTAGTTGTTCACTTATTATTTCAGCTGTATGTGAACCAGGGAAAGGAACAACTCTAAGCACAGCTCTACATTGTTCAAACTCATCTGAAAGCCAATGGCCTGTCACACTCAGAAATGGAGCATTATTTGTTGAAGCTGTCCAAATGTCTGTGGTCAAAGAAAGACTGCTAATTTCATCGAGCGATGTCTGAAATTTTGCTTTTACTTTCATAAATATATCCAGGATTATTTTGTCTGTGAAATATTTTCTTGATGGAATTCTGTAATTAGGACAGAGTTTTGCAATAAGCCTTTGGAATCCAATGTCAGATGTTAAAGAATATTAGAATATGGTTGAATATCAACAGCTATCATTTCTCCTATCAAATAATGTATTTCTTGGGACTTGTGATCGTTAATATTCCAAATTTTACTCTTTTCTAAAACTGATTGTATAGTTGGTTGAACTTTTTTTGGAGGCTCATAGTTGCTGCAACTTGCTTCTGAAGTACTTGGCTGTGACCAATCATATTGCCTTTTCAGCTTTTGCTTCATCTGAATGAATTTTCTTAATGTGGTTCAACATATTTGTTGTTGTATAACTTTTTGCAGATTTGCCACCTCTTGATATGGTGGACTTTACATAATTTACAAATACATTTACTGTTATCCTTAGGATGAACATCAAAATACTTCCAATAATAACTGGTTGACATACAGCTTTCGTTATAAAGTGTAATTAATATTTAATTATTTATATTTCTATAATCGAGATTCTAGAATCTAGAGTTATCTTTAAAATTTAAAATTTTTATTTTTTAATATATCTGAAAAGTAAGCAATAAAAATGATTTACATTAATAATGAAAATATGCATAGTTATTAGTAATAAATAATTAATTAGTTTTTAAAAAATTTTAAATTAATAATAATAATAATAATAATAATAATAATGTTATAACTGCTTTTTTCATTAATTAATTAATAACTCATTACTTATTAAGGTGTCATTGATGAAAGGCCGATTAATCGGATAATCGGCTACTTGGCTTATCGGTGCACCCCTAATGAATGATAAGCATATTTCAAGAAAAGATTAATTTAAATATTATTGAAATACAGCAATGAAAACCAATGAGTGGTAATAAAATTTTCACTTATATTGCCTCTCTCTCTCTCTCTCTATATATATATATATATATATATTTATATATATATATATATATATATATATATATATATATATATATATAATATATATATATAGGCTTAGGTGGAGATTGTTTCTGTTTCGATATTTTTTATATCAATATTTTTTTGTCGATATGTTAATTTAATCGATGCTTTCTGCCTGTTTCCTAGCTCAGTTTCCTTTCTTTCACTGTGATTGTAGTGCGTTCTTGTTATTCCTTAAATATGAATCTCTTTTTACGGCATCTTCGGTAGTTCAGGTTATGATAAGTCGAATTAGGTTCTGCTAGAAAAGTAAGTAATATATTCTCTTTTTACGGCTACTTCGGTAGTTCAGGTTATGATAAGTCGAATTAGGTTCTGCTAGAAAAGTAAGTAATAATTGTGTGTGTCTATTAATAGAACCTCTGGCAACTCTCTTTTATGATAGGCTTCTCTGATATTTTCGATTTTCGATATTTTTAACAATCGAAACTCAGAAACAATCTCCACCTTTACCATATATATATATATATATATATATATATATATATATATATATATATATATATATATATATATATATATATATATATATATATATATATATATAATTCTATTTTTAGCTTCAAGATCTTTTAAAATCTAGTCATAATAGCAACCTGGTCAAAATAGTCAAAGGACAGCATCTCTTGTAATAGTATGATGCATATTTTCAGCAGATGATCTTTTGATAACATATTGAAAAAAATAATTATTTTTATTCATTTAAAAAAAAAAAAAAAAAAAAATTTTCTTACAAAACATGTTATCCATCGATTAACCATAAAAAAAATTCAGGTCATTTCATTTTCATAGTTAAGCTGAGTAGAAAAATAAATTCAGGCCTGCGTCTCTAAAGAATTACCTCATTTTTAAGTCTAAATATGGTTGGCCTGTTCTGTATTGACAGGTCTTTGTTGTTTCATATCATCATATAATAAGACTGACTTAGCTTTTGAAAGCAACATATTTTGGCAAGTGTTTTTAATAATCCTCTAAGGTATTGGTGATTCAGTTTTGCACATTGGCTTAGTTATATATATATTAGTTGGCTTAATAAACTGCATATTTCTTGTACATTTGTGGAGTTTTATTGATTATTTGCATGAGGAAAATTTAAATCTGGGATGAGCCATTCATAGTGTGCGCCAATAGCATTTGACAGGAACAGTATTGATAGCCCTTGTGGCTTCTATCTCCATTTTCTTATGTTCAAAATCCTTCTGGTGACACTCTGGAAATAATAATTCAAGAAGACCTAAGTTTACTTACCGATGAGGGCGGAGAATTACTTGCACTTGGAGACCTCTGGACAGTAACTAAAGCCATGTATGTTAACCTGTCTCTCCACACCCTAGTTAATGATCAGGTCAAAGAGACGAAGTCATAGAATGTAAAAGTTACTTCCACTACATCCAAGGCTATAAACCGATAGGTAGATCTTATATTTTGTTTCCCAGTTAATTTATAAAAAGGTACAAAGTTCTTGTTAATTTAAAAGTATCTAAAACCTTACTTAATATAAAAGTCCTATTAAAATCATCGAAGAAATTTGATAAGCATATGACATACACACACACACACTAAACCCTTAAGGATACTAAAAATATATTCTTTACTCTTGAACGTATATGGAAACTATTGTGAAAAGCTGAAAACAAATTCCAATAATGCAAAAGTTTCAGGAACAAATGCTTGGAGTAGCATGAGCTTAAAACTTTGGTTACTT
>SEYY01005096.1:0-2500 GCA_009176605.1 Armadillidium nasatum | reverse complement strand
ATAATATATATATATATATATATATATATATATATATATATATATATATATATATATATATATATATATATATATATATATATATATATATATATATATATATATATATATATATATATATATATATATATATATATATATATATATATATATATATATATATATTATATATATATATATATATATATATATATATATATATATATATATATATATATATATATATATATATATATATATATATATATATATATATATATATATATATATATTATATATATTATATATATATATTATATATATATATATATATATATATATATATATATATATATATATATATATATATATATATATATATATCCACTAGCTGCTCGTTATCAAAATATTTTGAATTTCAAGTCTACTATACTGGGATTATATATATACATAATATATATAATATATATATATTAAATATACCTTTAGGATGGTAATCAAGAGCGTTACTAACCGAGCCAAGACTCTCGAACGGGGCCCCTCCCGACTGCATTCTGATTTACAAAGATATGATATAAATATATATATTGGTCTGTGAAAGAGGGATAGAACCTTGACCTCGTTACCCTGTGTCAGAGTGCAGTCGGGAGGGGCCCCGTTCGAGAGTCTGCTTGACTGATTGACAAGTATTTCTTGAGACTTTCCGACGCGGCTTCTCTTTTGTACTGTCTTGGCTCGGTTAGTAACGCTCTTGATTACCATCCTAAAGGTCAATGGTTCAATTCCCAGTATAGCAACTTGATAATATATATATATATATATATATATATATATATATATATATATATATATATATATATATATATATATATATATATATATATATATATATATATATATAATATATATATAGGGACTGAGAGCGATATGTGGTTTGAAAAGGGTGGATAGGATCAGAATAAGGATCAGAATAAGGGAGATATGTGGATGGAGAAGAGGAATGATTGGTAGAGCAGAGGAGGTGTACAAAGGTGGTCTGGGCATGTGTGTAGAATGGATGAAGACAGGTTGGTGTGCAGAATGCTTAAATCCGAGGCTGAGGGAAGTAGATGGAGATTAAGGCCAAAAATGGAGATGGATGGATGGAGTGAAGGAGATTTTGAGTGAAAGGGGGTTGAGTCTGGAAGAGGGCAGGAAAATTGCGGAGGACAGAGGGATGTGGTGAGGGGAGAGCGTGAAAGGTGAAGTATGTATGTACGTGTGTGAATGAATAATTGCGTGCACCACCCCACGAAAGTAGGAAAGGTGGAAAGTGAAAATATATATATATATATATATATATATATATATATATATATATATATATATATATATATATATATATATATAATATATATATATATATATATATATATATATATATATATATATACCTTCAAGTTGTGGTCGGGAAGTCTTGAAGGAGCTCTCTCACTAGGCGCTATGCCAGTAGAAGTTCTGGATGATTTCCTTTTGAACCATCAGTGGAGTAGTGGTTAGCACTATGGACTTCCATCTTTTGGACCCGGGTTTGATTCCCCGAAAAAGCAGTTTTCAAAATTATAAAAAATGATTCCATGGTTTTCACAGTGGCTATCAAAATTATAACATCTGCACTGCGGTATAAATCGGGGACAGATCCTTGGCCAAGCTAACGCTACGCCCAAGTTGTGGTCGGGGAATACTGAAGGAACTTTCCTAGGCGTATGTCAGTGAGTTCTGGATGATTCTTGACCTCATGGAGTATGGTTAGCACTATGACTTCTATTTTTGGACCCGGGTTCGATTAGTAGCAGTATATATCATAATATATATATATATATATATATATATATATATATATATATATATAGTATATATATTATATATATATATATATATATATATATATATATATATATAATATATATATATATATATATATATATATATATATATATATATATATATATATATATAATATATATATATATATATATATATATATATATATATTATATATATATATATATATATCCTCGTGAATCTTCTTTTAGAAGCTTCCTTTATTATCCAGGTCCAATTTTGGGGCGTGCATTCATCATACATAATCTTCAAAGATCGTTCTCACATATTAATCCCAAATAGTTTTTCTTTACAATTAAGCTCAATATACATGGCTGAAGAATAAAGATGTGAAAACTATTTAACAAAGATCTCCATCTCTTTGAGATCCTGCGTGGTTTCGGACAGTGTTGATATTTCTTCTCACACTTGCGCTATTGCCACGTCTTGTAAATTCTCCGTAGCTTTTTGTTAACTTGCTACTTAGCTGTAGAGAAGAATGTTTATTTTAAAAGTTAATACCTTACTTTAGTTATTTGACCTTCATCTAGAAAGAGAACTCATCTAGAATTGAGCCCATGATCTTTGCTACCGAAATTAACCTTGTATGATAGAGTATAAGCAGTGGCGGCTCGTCTATATGGGCTCCAGGGCTGCA
>SEYY01005095.1:5000-60979 GCA_009176605.1 Armadillidium nasatum | reverse complement strand
GTCGTTTTGGATAGCGAAAGGGAAGGCACGTTCACCAGCTATATCATGAGAACTAGAAGAAAGCCATTGGCGGTGGTGAACATTGAAATCACCTAATATGATGATTTCAGCGAAAGGAGAAGAAGAGAGAATGTGCTCTATTTTGGAGTTTAAATAGTCGAAGAATTTAGGATAGTCAGTAGAATTATGAGATAAATAAACTGAATAAATGAATTTAGTCGTAGTATGGCAAGAGAGCCTAAGCCATAAGGTGGAAAATTCGGAAGACTCCAAATTAGAGACACGAGAACAAACGACATCGTTGCGCATATATGCACAACAACCACCTTTGGCTAATATTGAGGATATATATATATATATATATATATATATATATAATATATATATATATATATATATATATATATTATATATATATATATATATATATATATATTTGGTGGGCATAGGCCAGAGGCCTACCAATCACCACCAGAGTTAGGAAACTCTCCCGACGGGTGAAATTGAAAACCAACATACCTCAATACACAGAAATTGAAAGTGTGCATGTTAAATAAAGGAAGTTGGGAAAAATAGATAGAAGAAATGAAATGAAAATATGAAACTGGTAGAAAGCCGTGTCGCACGAGCTCTTCTCAATGAAGGAGGTATGCGACGAGAGCTCAGAAGAGCAGTGTCCGTTGTGATAGCGATAGTATAAGAGAATGACACAAGAATCAGACGAGCAGAAAGACTGGAGAGAGTTAGTAAGAGCAGGAGAGTTGATGAGACGTTAAGCCATAGACTCCATGTGTGAGTGGAGCCACCCCAGATGTGTAGAGAGAAGCTGAAGTAATTTTGAAGGCTCCATACAGTGAAGAACAACACCCCAATTTGAAATGCGAGATAAATCAGAGGTTAGTTGCTAAAAGGCAACCCTCCTTGCGTCTATTAACTGTTGTTAGAGGAGGGGCGCCTTTCAAAATGAAAAGAGTAATGAAGGGTGGAGTCATCAGCATAGGAGTGGATAGGAGATAAAGTAATAGAGAGATGATTAATGAAAAGCAGAAAAAGTGTTGGGGATAGGACAGATCCTTGAGGAACACCACTGTAATAGATTTAATAGGATAAACGGTGGCCGTCTACAACAGCTGCTAAAGACCAGAAAGGAAATCAGAGAGAAGGTCACAGATAGAAGGATAGATTCCGAAAGAGGGAAGTTTGGAAATCAAAGCTTTGTGCTAGACTTGTCGAAAGCTTTCGATTTGTCCAGCGGGACAACAAAAAAAAGATTCACCAAAATGTACAAGAGCGGAGGACCAAGAGTCAGAGAGAAGGGAAAGATGATGATCAGTAGAGCGCTTCTTATGAAAGCCATATTGGCGATCAGAGATAAGATTAGAAGAATTGAGATGTTTCCAAATCTTCCTATTAAGGACAGACTCGAAAACTTTAGAAAGAACAGAGGTTAAAGAAATTGGACGGTAGTTAGAGGGTTGAGATGGGGTCTCCCTTCTTCGGTACAAGTTGAATGAGCGCACATTTCCAGCAAGAAGGGAAAGGTTGAAGTTAGAAAGACATAGGTGAGATAGTTTACAAAGGGAGGGTGCAAATTCGGAAGCTCAAGTTTTGAGAACCACAGGTGGGATACCATCAGGGACCGTACGCCTTCTTAGTGTTAAGCTCAGAGAGAGCAGAAACAACGTCTTCAGAAGAAATTACAATTTTAGGCATAAATAAGTTGCAGGGGGCTGAAGGAGTAGGAACAGCTCCAGAATCGTTTAAGGTTGAATTGGAGGCAAAAGTTTGAGCAAAGAGTTCAGCTTTAGAGGAAGGCAAAACGGCAGTTGAACCGTCAGAAGATACGAGAGGAGGGAAAGGGGAAGAAGCAAAGTTAGAGTTGACATTTTTTGCAAAATGCCATAAAGGGAGAGAGGAAAAGGAACCAAAAAGATTATTGCATTTGCAACGGAGAAAAAAAAGTGTTTGGTATCTCGAAGAATAGAGTTTGCACGATTCCAGGATGAAATATAAGTTGCGTGAGTTTCTGGAGTTTGAAGACGACGATAATCCCTGAAGGCAGTATCCCTACGGTAATACAAGGGAAAAAATATGGAATGTAAGCTTCCATACCAGAGAGAATCCCCTCAGTTATGCGTTCTGCACACTCCGAGGGACCCCTCCCACGGAAACAGTAATCATTCCGCAAGTCAGACCAGGTAGTGGCAAATACCAGAAACGTCTCGTCGTCGTAGGCGGGGGCCGTTCTTGTGGAAGACTTCAAGAGACAGAACAAGATACAGAAAGGTGATCGGATGAACCCAGAGGAGGAAAGAGTTTAACAGTGTAAGGAAAAGGGTAAGAAGTTAGGAAAAGATCAAGTATGTTGGGTTCATCACTAAGACGGTAAGGGATACATGTAGGGAGATGCACCAACTGCTCAAGATTATTCTGGATAGAAAAGTGGTAGGCGAGTTCACCAGCTGGATCATGAGAAATAGATGAAAGCCAATGGTGGTGGTGAACATTGAAATCACCTAAAATGATAATTTCGGAGAAAGGAGAAGAAATATATATATATATATATATATATATATATATATATATATATATATATATATATATATATATATATATATATATATATATATATATATATATATATATATATATATATATATATATGAACACTTTCGTCATATACCCAGCCCCCCAGCAAATGAAGTCATCCACACCCAATACAACAATACAATAAAATCATTCACCAAAGAATAGTGCAACATAATCATGTTCCATTACCCAAAAGTCAGTCCCAAGTCAACCAGTCCGATGGGCTATAAAATCATAAGCATCTCATGGAAATAAAAAATGAAGCCCTCTCAACAAACCTCTTTCACCAACGGAGAAATTGAAAATATCATTAAAATCTTAAAAAAATCCAAAGCAAAGTTAACAATAATATCTTTAATGTGCTTCTTAAAAATCTAGAAGCATTTGCTCTAATAAACCTCAAAACAAATTTATAATACCATTCCATCAATGTGAGTCTGTAATCACCACACCAATTCTTATGCCCAATAAATCCCTTAAAGCCACATATTCTTTCAAACTCATACCTCTCCTATTCAATCTCAAAAGAATTTTTCAAAAAATTAAGTTTTTTAAAATTCATTTTGGACTTACCAATCTCAAACAACCAAAACGATTTCTGAAGAAAGTACTCAACAAGTACGTCACTAACTGAATTTTCCCAATACTAGACGGATTCAACTCCAAAGCAACCGGAAAATATCAATTCATATAGGAACCAAATTTGGATAACATACAGAACTCTCACAGTCATTTAAAACAATAAATTCTGCAATCTCAAAATGAATTTATAATAAAATATGTCTGGTATAAAAGGGAACATTAATTGCAATAAAATGCTGCATTCCTTCAACCCCAATCATTCACCTCCAATCAGAAACAAAAACATTATCTATGAGAAGATATCTTAACATGATAGGGACCTAATTCTATACCGAAACTCTTACCTCTGATAACATTTAAAATTTTTCAAAACTCAACACATTGACCACAAGAGATAAAAGAAACACATCATGCTCATACTACTCACAAATTATATCCACTTCTAACCCCTACCCTCGTACTAATTTCCAAAATATAACTCATATACATACATGAACCCATCGTTATTTAACATTTCCCCCTTAGAAACAAGATCTTTCATGTCTCTCCTTCCTGAAATCAACATGGTGAAGCACAGGTTACTGACAAGCTAAATCATGACTTCACCCTTCAACCAAGAATATAAAAAAAATTTAACTAAGCTCGAAATCCATGCTGCCTTAGATCTTCATCTCAATCCCATAAAAGTGAAGAAAGCTGCAACGTATAAGAATGAACATTACCTTTACTGGAAGATATTCTGTAAATGGGGCATCCCATGAATGAACTGTAGATCTAGCATCAGTAGTAGTTGTTAGGTTTAAAGACCAAAGAAGGTTTCGAAGGACTGAAGAAGCTATTTTATAACCTTTTCTGCATTTTAAGTGAAGAGTTCTCTGAAGCACTGCAGATATTTGGGGTATGTGTTTTAATAGTGCTGCACCTTTACTCTGTGCAAGCTGAAAAAAAAGAAGTACACATTATTTCATATACTAATTTATATTCTGGCAAGTAATGGTTAAACAATTTAACAAGTTTATTTCCTTTTTTTAATACTACATAACAAAAACAAATTTTTTGTTAGAATTCTTAAAACCCATTTTCTATTTCAGATATAATATATATATATATATATATATATATATATATATATATATATATATATATATATATATATATATATATATATATATATATATATATATATATATATATATATATATATATATATATATATATATATATATATATATAAGGCTGGGTCGAAACTAATACTTTTGTCACAGTTAAAAACTTCACACTATGTGGAGACTTCAGCATGATGATTTAACACTGTGTTAAATATTTCCGTTGTGCGACCCCCCTTGCTCCTAGCTCACGAGGAGTAGGGAGAAAGTCACACAACTGAATGAAATGGAAACAGAGAAATTTTTAAAATTTTGTCTTAAAATTCGACTCTGGGAAAACTCTACCAAATAATTAATGGATTCAATATTGTATGTAATGTTCTAAGCACAGATACCCAAAGTGGCACAGTTTCACACATGAACACGCACTATATTTTGAGTACAAATTCGAACGAAGGCTTAATGATATTTTATTAGTTTCAATTTTGTGGAGTGCCCGTAATGTGAACTTTTATTTCGAAGTTTGGTGTTTTGTGAGCATTTTTTTCGATAACAATGCTTTATTAAAGTATAAAATATGCAGAATACTAATATGTATATAGCTGTGTGTTGCTTAGTGATAATTTAATAACTGAAACTGTAACATGTGTTTGTGGTATTTTGTGATATACATGAAGCGCAAATGCCTTGTGTACAATTTATGTTTTTGGTATTTTGTATAATGAAATATAATTTCATATATTATATAATTATTATATGAGAAATATTATTATTTTATATAATATATATACTATTCACCACTTTTAGATTCTGCATTAAAAATTATTGAATATACATTTTTATATAATGGCTACCAGAAATAAGACTTTTAATTCTTTGTTTGGTCAGCCATGTGAATTTCCACCCGCGATGACTCCTTCGAGCGCTGGCATTTACAAGCACTATCTATTTATTACTAAGAGAGAACAGATAGCCACGGCAACCGCGATTGTTTTAAAATCACTGCAAGTGATGTGATAAGCATTTTGGATAACTTATCTTTTCCCCACATAGGATTTAATGGTGCATGGCTAAAGACTGTAGGTGTAAAGATAAAATCGCAATGATTGAATAGGAATGTTTTGTGAGATAGAAAGTACGACGAAATTCAACTTTGATCAATTGATAGGGAAATAACTAGTGCTAGGACAAGAACTCTATTTAGGATGGAGAGATTAGCAAGTCACACAAGTAGAAGTGTTGGTAGGGGCAGGGGAAAGAGTCATTAATATAGATAGTAGTGTTCCCTCAACTGGCACAGAAGTTGTGGAAGTTATACATAATAAGGAATAGAAAAAGAAGATAGTAATATTGATGATGATTATCTTCAAAAAATTGATATTGGAAAATACAATATAAAAACCTAAAGAAGGAAAGGAACATGAAGAGCACTATGTCATTATGAAAGAACCATGTAATATATACTTGACTCATGTTATTCCAGATAATTAAACAGCTCGCTGTATTTCTGTGAAAATTATAACTTTCCTAATAGACTCTGATAATATAGATTATCTCAAAGCTCTCCTGTGCGATCGTGCTCCAGCTAACACTGGTAAAGTGGTTAGAGTGCTCAGATTGACTGAAATATATCTTGAAAGAACTATAAAGTGGTTAATTTGCCTTCCCCATGCTAATGAGCTTACATTCAGGCATGTTTTTCAGATAATAGATGGGAAATCATCAGGACTACATACCTTTCAAGGCATTAGTGGGTATGAAATTCAAAAAGATTTAACTAAATGTGAGATAGTTAACTTTCGTCCAGTACACTCCAAAATTACGCAGATCCCCGAAGATACTGTTATGCAACTCAGTACAGACCAAAAATATCTCTATAACATGTGCCTTAGTATAAAACATGGACATGTGTCATCATCATTTGTCAGTAAATTGCCTAGTGTACTTCATCATTCCAGATGGCTAACAACAGCCAATTGAACCTTAAGACTATATGTATACACATAAACTCAAGGGAAAATTCTTGAAGACCTAGTAAATGCAAATTTATGCTCCACGCTGGTTCTGGATAAAGAGTCATCCGAAGGCAACTCATGGAGCCCATAATTTTTGTTATTTAATGAATCTCCTTAAGGGAACAAAAAAAATATGCAGTGATTCTGAAAGGTACACTATAACAAAACTCCTATTTTGCTCACTTTGAAAATATATTATTAGGGATGATAACACACGACCGAAAATCGATCAGGAAGTTAGCTGTGAGTTGCAAAATTCAATTAAGGGGTCAGAATACTATTGAAAGAGCATTTCAGCTTCCAAAAACACTAAACTTTAATGCAGAGGACTACTCGAACATGATCGAATGGGAGGATATGATCACTCAACCACCAATTATTTTCAACTGCTTTTCTAAAAAGGAGATTTATAACATTAAAAATGAGCTGGCTCAAACAAAGTTTTCCTGCCACAGCCAAGGAGTGGAGCATGCAGTAAATATTGTAACAGTCTTATCTGAATAGAATCGGATACGAAAACAGATATTAATATATCTTAAAATATATATATATATATATATATATATATATATATATATATATATATATATATATATATATATATATATATATATATATATATATATTGTGAGCATCCGTGCTCAAGTTCTATTAATGATTATTATTTACAGATAGGTTGTCCGTTTAGACGATGACCAAGAGAGAAGTATAGGAGTTTCGTAAGAATGAAGTATTCTACGCTGGAATTATCCCAGATAGGCCCTATACCCTTTTTGTATATTGTAGAATAGTAGTATCTAATTCTTTTTATTTTCTTCTTTTGTAGGTATAATATTATTTAACAAAAATTTAAGTAAAATATTTCAAATAAATATTTAAACAGACATTTATAAAAAAGAAAAAGACTTTCAAATAGTGAGTTATTCGACAACAACTGAAGGATACCACTCTTCGTTACTCTTCGTTAGCTCACGTAGGTCCTTCTAAAATTTTGTTTCCGTATTATTGTTTTCAACTATTTAGAATTTTTACTATAACAAAATAAATGAATTAACGCCAACTGAAAAAAAAAAATTTAAATTCTTTTTTTTTTTTTGTAGTCCCGAGTTGGGAAACTACAACATCAGCTTTTCATTGAACATCTTCAGTTCCATCCTACTCCGAAAGTTCTTTTTCCTCAATTTAACTTTATGAATTGATAAGGGGAATTTATTTAAGAAATCAACATATTCCCTTCGGTTCCAAAATAAAACCCTAAATTGCCCTTTGTTCCCATTCCTGTTCCCAGTTCTGGTCTGCTGTTTTTAAACATTACCAATGGTCAAATTTTTTTGAATAAAATATCCTCAAATTTTTCTTCCGGTTTTCATTTTCCCATCCAAGAAACAAATTTTTATTGTACTGTTTGTCGCATTTGCTCCTTTATTTGATCCCTTTTGTCCTGACAAAGAGCCTGAGGACATCGGTTCGTGACGTCTGATAGCCGTACCAACTAAACTCATCAACGTCGTCCTTACGAAAAGGAGAAGTGGACGACACAGCTCAAACAGAACCATCGGCACTCGAATCAACACAACCTTGTGAGTGTTACTGGTATAGTATATAATATTTTGCTTCTGTTAGATAGGTTATATCTATAATATATATATATATATATATATATATATATATATATATATATATATATATATATATATATATATATATATATAATATATATATATAAAATTTTTGACCAAATTTTGAAAAATTCTCAAAGTTTGAGAGGCTATATCTCTCTCCAAACAAATAGCATTTAATAATGCACTAAATAAAAGTTGTAGCCCTATCCCTCCTCTAAACAATATTGAAAAATAAAAAAAAATAGTAGGTTACGTTTCTTTTTTTTAAATAATTTTTTCTCCGGAAGGGTACGATTTTTGCCAAAAAAATTTCAAGTGCTTATAACTTAATTCTAGACGTGATATCAAAAATCTGTCCCCACTAATGCAAGAAATTGGAGCTAAGATTATTCAGAATTTTCAGCTCATGTGGACCAGTGGTTTGACCCCACTATTCATTTTTTTTTCCAAATAACTTTCAATCCGTTATACACCCAGAAAAACGCTCGAAATCAACATAGAACTTCGGGGAAAAAATGCATATACTCTGAAAATTTCAGCTCAATCAGTCAAATGATAATAAAAAATATTCAAACAAAATATAAGAAAATTAAGATTTTTTTCCTTGTTTTTTTCAATATTTTCTTTTTCTTTTCTGTTTCTTTTGACGGCACCTTTTCTGTTAATGAATGTTCATCTTTGTGTTTTGATTTTAGATACCCCCATAAAGAATTGATTGAAATTTTTTACTTGGGGCACCCAGAGATCCTCTTCTAATTTCCTGACTGCAGATGTTACATTTAGCTAGGGGAGGGGAAGGCCAAAGTGGAGATGGATGGATGGAGTGAGAGAGATTTTGGGTGGAAGGAATTTGAGTTTAGAAGTGGGTAGAAGACTTGCGAAGGACAGAGTGAAATGGATGGCGGGGGTGAAAGGGGCTGAAAGGTAAGAATGGGTATGTTTGTAAGGGAATTGTGGCGGGCACTACCCCACGAAAGTGGGAAAGGTTATTGTTAAATAAATAAAATATATATATATATATATATATATATATATATATATATATATATATATATATATATATATATATATATATATATATATATATATATATATATATATATATATATATATATATATATATATATATATATATATATATGTGTGTGTGTGTGTGTGTGTGTGTGTGATGTACATTTGCATTCGCATAACAACCGCATCAAATTTGACATTCGCATCCGCAGTTCATGATTTTGCAATATCCGCATCCGCAATTATTAAATATGGATGTATAAAATTTTGAAGGTTATTAATTTGTCTAATGTTTGATTAATTTTTTGGGATAGCATCAATAAGAAAATTATTATTTTTCATATTATATATATATATATATATATATATATATATATATATATATATATATATATATATATATATAATATATATATATATATATATATATATATATATATATATATATATTATATATATATATATATTAAATGTATTTTAAATATAAAATAAATTAATTTAAATACGCACCTATCTAAAAAAGGTTTAAAAACAATATACCGACATATTAGAATGATTAATATATAAATATATTAAATATATTTCTCGTATCATATCGGAAGATTACTTAATCATACCTATATATTAACTTAAAAATATTTGTATTTTAGCTTAAATGTATTGGAATATTTAACTGAGTATACTTATACATTCATTCTAATAGAGTGGATTTTAGACCAAATATATTTTTATTAACCCTAATATATTACGAAGTTTAACTTACTCTTCACATATATTTAATTGAAATGTTTTTTCGGATTTCATGAGAGAGGGAGGGAGAAAGAGAGTTTTAATTGGTAAAAAAGTAAATTTACAGTAGGGAGAGATTTGGGTAAAAAAAAAAAAAAAAAGACTTGAAATTTAGGTGTAAAACTATGTAGGATAAAACCTTCTTATCAAAGTAATCTGCTTGCATAACTTTACATTAAAAATATTAAACTTATGTAGCTGTATATAACATAAAAAATATTGTTTCTAAAAATATGTATAGTGTTTTTCTGTTCTGTAAATTCATTGTCAGTTGTTGGTAATTTTGTTTGCAGATGTAAACTGGGGCTCAGCCACTCAAGATCACACTTACAACTTTGCCTTGAAGTTTTCTCTAAATTTGGTTGATATAGAAGAACCTGTTAAAAATTACCGACCTCAAATTTTATTACTCTCCGGAAGTCCTTCTGTCGAGACCCACTCTTGTTGACTTCGTCAGCTGTCTTACAAAAGAAATTTCTCTTCTCACTTGTTGCCAACATTGTAGCGGTATAAATACATATATCTTTCGGTTTTTTTTTTTTAAATTAATTTCAAATTAATCTTACCTAAGTAGAAAGAAAGTAAAAGCGTGTTAAATAATAAAATACAATATTAAAGTCTGGAAAAAGAGACTTTGTGAGATCTATGACGTAGATATTATTTTATGCAACTTCGTCGGTGATTGGTCAATTGATATAAATCTAACTTCCTTTCGAGGAACGCAGATTTGGATGGCGTTACTTTGTTTATTTAAATTTGAGAAGTAAAAGCATACGTCATATTTACGGCTGGAAAAACTGCTATTCGATTTTATTACTTAATATTTCTTTACTTTAGGTAAAGTTTCTAAAAAATTTAATGAAAATTTAATCTTTAAAATGTTACTTTAAAAACGTATATTCTGTTTTTCATATTAAATAATTTCTCAAAATATAGAAACCTTTGGATACAAAAACTGGACTGAGGAAAATAAGAAAATCTTACAAATGGTTGTCCAAACGAAAAATCAGATCATTTTATACAATATTGGAAGAAAAGGATCTTTCGAAAATTCTATTACAGGTAGGCAAAAATTTTTTTTTTCTGCTAAATAGGGACATGTATTAAAAAGATTTTATAGAATTACTACATCATTGAATATTTAATATACTTTCAAAAATCAATTAAATTTGTTTTGTTGTTCTTAAATGATTATATTTTGTAATACGAACGTAAAACATGATGGAAAAAATTAATATAAATATTTTCAAAAGCATTCTTGTTCGAAAAAAAATATGTATGAATTATTAATTGGTATTAAATTATATTATCTTTAACAAAATTTATTTAAAAAAATTAAAAAATATTTTCAAAAGCATTCTTAGTTCGAAAAAAAATATGTATGAATTATTAATTGGTATTAAATTATATTATCTTTAACAAAATTTATTTAAAAAAAAAAAAAAAAAAAAAAACTTTCAAAGAAAATATTAGCCATTTGATAACTTACTTTCAATTTTCGCTTAATACAATTTTATAGAGTGTTGGTTCTTGGTAAATTAATTCCAAATATCCTCTTTTGGGATACTGGGATGTGACCCACAACACTTTAAACGCTTCAGTAAGTTGACCGAATCTTATATCAACATTTTACTATCTATTTTGCAATAAAATCTTCCTAGTTTAGAAATAAAAACTTTTGTATTAGCAATATTTATAATTAATTATGCAAATAGACTAGTAATATTAGAGAATGAATTTTTGGTTCACTTCTATATTTCGTTAATAAAAATGATAAAATGAAGTTCATCTCATCTATTCATATTCTATGAATTCCAGTCGTTAAAAATTAATTTACATCGAAGCTTATCTTTCAAAATAATTTATGTAATTTGTATTCTTGATTTCAGTCAGGCCATGACTTTGCATGTAGGAGTGGCTATTAGTTCAAAGAGGGTTTGACTTCAGATATTCTGAAAGATGAGTGCTGTCTATTGGAGGAATCTATGTCAAACGGAATTGACTTGGCTGTTAAAGGTAAATATATTGAAAAAATGGGGATACTTTAATGGTATGTTATAACTTGTCTTTGTTCTATTATCTAAATTGCTTTCGTTCACAAAGGTGAATAAATACATTTTAAAAAAAAAAATAAAAAGCCAATTTTTTAATGTCAGATTCCTCTGTATTTTTTATAGTTCTACAAATTCAATTTGTATCTCTTGGTCTGCACTCTTGTTTACGTCATTAAAATTTAAATTAGTATTAGTCATTGTTAACGCAAATCACCATTTTCCTAAACGCCGCGTACTAATTAATGTATGATCAAAATTCGCTTCATTTAACAGATAATGAAAAGGTAACACCTCCTGAAACATCCAGATATAAAATCTCTCTGATGGTAAGCCAAACTTTAAAGAATCAATCAAGAAAGAAAAGAACAAGAAAAAGGCGCCAATGTATCTTGGAATTGACAGGGAAGAAATTTCAAAAGACCTCTATAAAGATGTCACAATTTTTCAAGGAGAGCAGAAGGTGAAAACACTCGAGGGAATTTATATGATTAAATTTCAAGTTCTTTGTGTTTTAATTTATTTTGTATTCTGGTAATACAAACACCAGTTTATTAATCAACATTTTGAAGACTTGACTTAAGGTTTACTGAAAATGCTTATATTTTGGTGGACTTCTTGCAAGGTCTCCAACCTTCCCACAAGAGGACATACAAAAAAAAAAGTCACTGAATAAAAAACAAAATGCTTTAATTAATTTAGAATACAGAAACATAACCAAAAAATAAAAGTATGAGTGATTAAATATAATTTATTTGAAGTACAGTCGTGAACAGAAGTTCGTTCCTATTAGGCTGGAAATAAATATTTATATAAAATGGAAATCACCATAAAAGCTCTATTTTGAATAAAAAGAAAATAAAAACATTGAGCGAGGCTTAATTGAACTGTGATTGGCTGAATCTGAAATGATCCCTATTTTATATAAATATTTATTTCCAGCTTAATTGGAACGAACTTCTGTTCACGACTGTACATTAAATTATAATTTTTAGTTAGTATTTTTTGGACTACTTTCTATATATATAGAAGCTGGTATTATCCATTTGACTTTTTAAAAATACCCGATTTTCATTATTTAATAAATCAGAAGATATCAAATACATAAAAAATGTAGCTTTTTTTTAACTATTTAAAAATATTAAATTATCTAAAGTTAAGTTCAACATTTAAAGAATTAAATTTCGTTTTCTAAGTTTTAACAAAGGTAAATTAACGTGTGCATCTAAAGTCGGGATTTTTTTTTTTTTTTTTTAAATTAAAAAAAAACTATTTTTGTACGATAAAATACTGACGATTTAATTTATTCCCACAAGTGTGGAACTTTTTTAGGATATAGAGATGGAGAAATCCACAAAAGAATGAGTGATAGCATCATCCAAGAACAGAAAAGATCTACTGACTTCACCCTTCATGGTTAAATGGATATTAAGGCGTTAGCAATTGAGGTAGCTCAGAAGAGGTGCTCTTGATCTTCATTATTAAACAGTAGAAAACAGTTATCCACATAAAGTCTATAATAATAAATCCTTTAAACAGGGGCGTGAGGACATCATTAATCCATTTACTTTCATTCTCACATTGGAAGGCATTGGAAAAAGTGGGGCCTATGGAAAAGCCCATCGGCATACCATCAATTTGCTGGTAATACTCGTTATTAAAATAATATAAATCACCCTCAGACAAGTGAAGAAATTTTTCAAAGTATAATTTCGACTTCCCCGTGATATTAAAATTACCATTAGAGAATAGATAATCCAGGACAATATCAAGTGTCTCTCTCTCTTTCTCACAGTAACATTATGGAAAAAGATTTTCCACATCAAAACTTGATATGTAACGATTCGTAAAAGAGAAATACTTTATATGAGAGGCAAATTGAAACGGATTTTGAAGATAATAAAAGTTTCCAATGAAATGATCAAAAAGTGGCAAAATGAATGTAACAAAATTTTATGTCAAATGGAGTTTTGATTACAGACCAAATAGGAAACAAAAGATCATTGGATTTGTGTTTTTTTGGGAGACCATGAAGAATCCATTGAGGAAAACAAAATTATTTTTAGGTTAGGTGCGTAACCCTTCTACGAGGAGGGGAGGGGGCTCCGTATCCACCCTCTTGAGAAACCTCCTTGTTTCGAAAACCCTTGCAGGAACCTGGTATATATATATATATATATATATATATATATATATATATATATATATATATATATATATATATATATATATATATATATATATATATATATATATTTATTTTTTTTTTTTTTAATTATTTTATTAATTATTAATAAAATTAATAAAATAAAATAATAATAAAATTATATATATATATATATATATATATATATATATATATATATATATATATATATAAATATATATATATATATATATATATATATATATATATATATATATATATATATATATATATATATATATATATATATATATATATATATATATATATATATATATATCCTCCGGTGGGCAAAGGCCGGAGGCCTACTGAATTCCACCGGAGTTGGAAAAATATTATTCAGGTCGATGTTGGCCGACGTGTTCCAGATACACGGCGTTTGAAAGTATGCAAGTCAAAGGAAGTTGGGAAAACAGATAAAGGGAGTGTGTTCCAGACTTTAACCAGTAGAGTATATGTAAGATTGAGCATAGCGGTTAAGTCTGGGGTCAGAGAGTTGGACAGAAAGGATGAGACTGTGTAGAAAGTCGTGTCAACCGGGGTCTTCTCAATGGAGGAGGTATGCGTTGTAATAGCGATAGTATAGAGAGAGTGACGCAACAATTCGACGGGCAGAAAGAGATTGGAGAGAGTTAGTAAGAGCAGGAGAGTTGATGAGACGAAATGCTCTAGACTCCACCTTCTCAAGCAAAACTGTATGAGTGGATCCACCTTAGATGTGTGAAGCGTACTCTATACAGGGACGAACAACACCCCTATACAGAGCAAGCAACTGGGGTGGCGTGAAGTAATTCTGAAGGCGCCTCAGAACACCCAACCTCTTAGAAGCTTGTTAAGAAAAAGAGGTAATGTGATCTTTCCAAGAAAGATCACGAGAAAAAGAAACATAGAGAATATTAAGAACAGATGAAGGTTTGAATTGTGTGTTTTCGAAGAAGATATCATAGTTGTGTGGAAGATTGTGTCGAGTGGAGAGATGGAGGAACTGAGTTTTTGAGGCATTGAAAACAACCATGTTTTCTCTGCCCCAATTGGAAATACGAGATAGATCAGAGGTTAGTTGCTCCAAGGCTACCCTTCTCGAGTCTAATAACTGTTGTTGGGATGAACGTATTTCAAACTGAAAGGAGCAATGAAGTGTGGAGTCATCAGCATAGGAGTGGATAGGAGATGAAGTAATAGAAAGAAGATTATTAATGAAAAGTAGAAAAAGTGTTGGGGATAGAACAGAACCCTGAGAACACCACTATTAATAGGTTTAAAGGAAGAACGGTGGCCATCTACAACAACTGCTATAGAACGACCGGAAAGGAAATTAGAGAGATCACAGAGGGAAGGATAGATACCGAAAGAGGGGAGTTTGGAAATCAAAGCTTTCTGCCAGACCCTATCGAAGGCTTTCGATATGTCTAGCGCGACAGCAAAGGATTCACCGAAATGCCGAAGAGCGGAGGACCAAGAGTCAGAGAGAAGGGAAAGAAGATCACCAGTAGAGCGTTTCTTACGAAACCCATACTGGCGATCAGAGATAAGATTAGAAGAATTGAGATGTTTCCAAATCTTCCTGTTAAGGATAGATTCGAAAACTTTAGAGAGAACGGAGGTCAAAGAAATTGGACGGTAGTTGGAGGGTTGAGAGCGATCCCCCTTCTTCGGCACAGGCTGAATGAGCGCACGTTTCCAGCAAGAAGGGAAGGTCGAAGTAGAAAGACAAAGGTGAAATAGTTTACCAAGGCAGGGTGCAAGCTCGGAAGCACAAGTTTTGAGAACCACAGGAGGAATACCATCAGGACCGTACGCCTTCTTAGTATTAAGCTCAGAGAGAGCAGAAATAACATCTTTAGAAGAAATAATTTTAGGCATAAATGAGTTGGAGGGGTTGAAGGAGGAGGAATAGCTCCGGAATCGTCTAAGATAGAATTAGAGGCAAAAGTTTGAGCGAAGAGTTCAGCTTTAGAAGAAGGTAAAACAGCAGTTGTGCCGTCGGAAGATACTAAAGGAGGGAAAGAGGAAGAAGCAAAGTTAGAGTTGACATTTTTTGCAAAATGCCAGAAAGAGTGTGAGGAAGAGGAACCAGAAAGATTATTGCATTTTTTACGGAGAAAAGAGTTTTTGGTGTTACGAAGTATAGATTTTGCACGATTCCGGAATGAAATATAAGTTGCATGAGTTTTGGAGTTTGAAGACGACGGTAATCCCTGAAAGCAGCATCCCTGCGGGTCTTTCCTGCGGAAGTCTTGAAGAGATAGAAGAGGATACGGACATAAGAAGGTGATCGGAGGAACCCAAGGAGGAAAGAATTTAACAGTATAAGGAGAAGGATTAGAAGTTAGAAAAAGGTCTAGAATGTTGGGTTCATCTCCAAGACGATCAGGGATACGAGTAGGGAGCTGCACCAACTGTTCCAAGTTCATTTTGGATAGCGAAATCGAAGGCACGTTCACCAGCTGTATCATGAGAGCTAGAAGAAAGCCATTGGCGGTGGTGAACATTGAAATCACCTAATATGATGATTTCAGAGAAAGGAGAAGAAGAGAGAATGTGCTCTATTTTGGAGTTTAAATAGTCGAAGAATTTAGGATAGTCAGTAGAATTAGGAGATAAATAAACAGAACAAATGAATTTAGTCGTAGAATGGCAAGAGAGCCTAAGCCATAAGGTGGAAAATTCAGAAGACTCCAAATTAGAGACACGAGAACAAACAACATCGTTGCGCACGTATGCACAACAACCGCCTTTGGCTGAAAATTGAGGATAGAGACAGTAGGAGGAAACAGAATAGGGTTTGCTGTCAGAACGCTCAAACATCTGAGTTTCGGTCAAGAATAGGAGGTGAGGTCTAGAAGAAAAGAGGTGATGTTCAACAAAGTGGAAAGTGGAATGAAGACCGCGAATGTTGCAGAAATTAATGGAAAAAATAGACCGTAAATCCGGAACAGCCGGCTACAAATTTCTGGTGGCACCAACCCCATCCAGAGGCCACTAACTCCCAAGTGGTGATGGGGAAGGGGTGGAATGAGGGGCTATCTTTGGAATCGGCCCCTCCTGGATTCTCCGAGGCTAATATGTTCGTCGCCATAATTAGATTTTTTTTTTTTTGAAGGGATGTGTGAATGAAATAGTGTTTATTGTGTGTAAAAGGAGAGCCTACTCCGTGTAGAAGGAAGTGTACATGAGCGCAAAAAGGAGCGTACCATTGGGCACCAGGATGGGATGGGAAGTACCCTTAACATCCCGTATACCCAATGGGGGGTAATTTCAACGCCTCGGGAGCGCTACTTCCCTCCCCCATATATATATATATATATATATATATATATATATATATATATATATATATATATATATATATATATATATATATATATATATATATATATATATATATATATATATATATATATATATATATATATATATATATATATATATATATATATATATATATATATATATATATATATATATATATATATATATATATATATATATATATATATATATATATATATATATATATATATATATATATATATATATATATATATATATATATATATATATATATATATATATATATATATATATATATATATATATATATATATATATATATATATATATATATATATATATATATATATATATATATATATATATATATATATATATATATATATATATATATATATATATATATATATATATATATATATATATATATATATATATATATATATCCTCTGGTGGCCAAAGACTAGGCCAACTAATTTCTAACAGAGTTGGAGTAATATTTGAACCTAATCCTTAAAAGCCGACATGTCCCGATACACGGTGCTTGAAAGTGTGCAAGTCAAAGGAAGTTAGTAAAGGAGTGTGTTTCAGACTTTACCAGTAGAGGAAATGCGAGGTTGTGCATAGCAGTTAAGCCTAGAGACTGTGTAGAAAGACCTGTCGCACGAGCCCTTCTCAATATCGTTTTTTTTTTCCATAGTTTTCAAATCAATCCCTAATCAAAGGTGTGGAAGCCTCTTAAATATTCTAATATTATCTCAAATAGCCTGCCTGTATGACTTCCTCCACAGATGATCAATTGGAGGTCTTTCCATTCTCTCAGAATGTTGATTCTCTGATCTTCAACAATTTTTTTTCTTGCTTTTGTGTCGAATATATTCATAATTTTTGACAATTTGTCACACAGATTTGTTTTCATTTTTCTAGATTCTAAAATCTCTCTCTCTATATATATATATATATATATATATATATATATATATATATATATATATATATATATATATATATATATATATATATATATATATATATATATATATATATATATATATATATATATATATACACGTACAGGGGGAGGACATGGTCGCATCCAAATCGAAGAAAGTATCCAACACTGGGATTAATCGCATGGTGATAGGGTGGGCTAGACCACTCCGTTGCCCTTTGGTTTGTTCCTTTTCGCGTTTCAACTTCTCAGAGGGTCTCTAGTGTACCTTAGACTCATATTGAAGTGATTATGCTCCCAAAACCTTCCCCCTACTTCACATGCACCCTACAAACTTACAAGCGCTTCCACGTACATTACTTATTAAAATAATTCAAAATGGAGAAACATAAAACTGCCTCTTAGAAGCTTTGAGGGGCGGCTTCCAAATATAGCCCCTCATCCATCCACTTTCCTCATTACCACTTGGGAGGGGCCTCCGGTGATGGGGTTGGTGCCACCAAGACCTTGTATCTCACCTACCCTGGTTTACAGACTTCTGTTTTCACTAATTTCTGCAACCTTCGCAGTCTCTTATCTAATTTCCATTTTGTTGAACATCACCTCTTTTGTTCTTACCTGAAACTCAGGTGTCTTAGTGTCCTGACAGCAAACCCTGCTCTGTTTCCTCTTTCTGTCTCTATCCTCAGTTTTCAGCGAATGGCGGATGTTGCGCATATGTGCACAACGAGGTTGTCTGTTCTCGGTCTCTAATTTGGAGTCTTCTTAATTTTCTACTTTATGGCTTAAACTTTCTTGCAACTATACAGTTAAATTCATTTATCTATCTCCTAACTCTACAGACTTTTCCAAAATTCTTTGACTAACTTAACTCCAAAATAGAACACATTCTTTCTTCTCCTTTCTTCGAAATCATCATTTTAAGTGATTTTCAATGTGCACAACAGCCAATGGTTTTCATCTAGTTCCTATAATCCAGCAGGTGAACTCGCTCTACTAATTTTTTATCCAGAACAACCTTGAGCAGTTGGTGCATTTACCTACCCATATCCCTGACCACCTTCGTGATGAACCCTGAATACTTGATCTCTTCCTAACTTCTTATCCTTCTCCTTACACTGTTAAACTCTTTTCTCGTTTGGGTTCATCCGATCACCTGTAACTTGTTCTGCCTCTTCTAGTCTTCAGCAAGAATGACCCGCCCCCACCTTCGGCGATGAGACGTTTCTGACATTTCGGCGCCACTATCTGTTCTGACTTGCGGTTGTACTTTTCTGATATTAAATAAAATGGTTACTGCTTCTGTAGAAAGGGTCCCTCGGAGTGTGCAAAGCCCATAACCGAGGTGATTTTCTCTGGCATGGAGGCGTGCATTCCATATTCTTTCCCTTCTACTAAACACAACAAACCTTGATTTAATTCTGCTTGTTCTCATGCTATCCGCCGCAAGGATATTGTCTTTAGGGATTACCGTCGTCTTCAAACTCTAGAAACTCACTCAACTTATATTTCTTCCGGAGTCGTGCAAAATTTATCCATCGTAACACTAAAAACTTTTCTCCGTAGAAAAAGCAATAATGATTCTGGTTGAACCGTCAGAAGATACTAAAGATAGAGAGTGAAGAGGAACCAGAATCATTATTGCATTTTCTACAGAGAAAAGTTTTTAGTGTTACGATGGATAAATTTTGCACGACTCCAGAAGAAATATAAGTTGAGTGAGTTTCTAGAGTTTGAAGAATGAGAGAGTTGGACACTGCTTTTCTGAACTCTTTTGTCTCATACCTCCTTCAATGAGAAGAGCTCGTGCGACATGTCTTTCTACAGTCTCCTCCTTTCTCTGTCCAACTCTCTGACCCCAGATTTAACCGTTATGCTCAATCCTACATGTACTCTACGAGTGAAGTCTGGAACACACTCCCTTCATCAATTTTCCCAACTTACTATGACTTAAACACCTTCAAACGACATGTATCAGGGCATGTCGGCATTTAATCTGACCAGGTTTCCGATTTCCTTCCAAACCCTGGTGGAAATTTTAGTAGGTTTCTAGCCTTTGCCCACCAGAGGTGGAAATATATATATATATATATATATATATATATATATATATATATATATATATATATATATATATATATATATATATATATATATATATATATATATATATATATATATATATATATATATATATATATATATTAGCCCAAGCCTCGAGAAGCAATGGAACGTTCAAGAAACTAAGAAGTAATATGCCATTCGGTATGATGTACCAGCTACCCATATATATATATATATATATATATATATATATATATATATATATATATATATATATATATATATATATATATATATATATATATATATATATATATATATATATATATATATATATATATATATATATATATATATATATATATATATATATATATATATATATATATATATATATAATATTATTTTCATTTCACTTCCATCTGTTATAATAATAATAAAATAAAAAAATAATAATAATAATAATAATAATAATAATAATAATAATAATAATAATAATAATAATAATAATAATAATAATAATAGATGCTTAAAATAAAGTTGAATAAAAAATTTTAATTTATGATGATTTTAATTTTCATTTCATCTATAGTAAAAATATTCTTGTCTAAATTTTTGCAAATCTTGTAATTTTTTTTTTTTTTATTATTATATTTTTTCATTGCTTTTGATAATTTTGTAAAGAAGGATGAAATTTACCAAATATTTATTTGCAACAATAATTTTGTTATAAAATATTTCAAAGATAAATTTAGAAAGAGAAATAATGTAATCTTTCCAAGAAAGATCACGAAAAAAAGATACACCGAGAATATTAATTTTATTATATAAATAGTATTAGTATCAAAAGTAATAGTAGTTGTAGTAGTAGAAGAAACTATTATTTAACTAGTAATGGTATAGGCAATTATTCTAATTGAAATATTTTTGTGAAGCTACTTTTCATTATATATATATATATATATATATATATATATATATATATATATATATATATATATATATATATATATATATATATATATATATATATATATATATATATATATATATATATATATATATATATATATATATATATATATATATATATATATATATATATATATATATATATATATATATATATATATATATATATATTAAAAAAAAGTTATTTTATTTTCGTATTAAAATTTAGGAATATTTTGATTTAGTTCTACAGTTGACTGCTGAATTATTGGATGTGTTTTAGTTTAAGCAAAAAAACCAACTAACTAACTGAAAAATAGTTTATTTAACTATAAAGTTTAAATAGTGTCTTTAAAAAGAAATTAGAAGAAAAGTAATGATGAAGGTTTAAACAATTATAATAGCTACCTTTTACTGTTTAACAGTTAAGATTAAAGATGTGCTACCTTAAGCATCGTAACTACCAGTTCCAGATTGTATGGCAGAGATCACAGTTGAATTAGATCCTTATGTCAGGCCACGGAATCTTCGTACCATTACTAGGAACAGAATAGATTACAACCATCAACGATTTGACTTAGGGAGAGAAGTTCAGAATTACACATTGACACCAGTTTTGGATATTGATACGTGTAGAGATGCCTTGGTATATGAGGACTTCATTGTGTATCGAATATGTTGTGTTGAAATGAGCGGAAATAGATTTACTCATACTAGAAATAATTTGATCTGTCCATAAAACTTTCTAAAAATGGATGGAGATCGTATAACAGAGTAATTTAATAAATCAATTGACATTCATGTACCAGCTTTACCTTATGGAATGACCTACCTACTAATATCAGGAACTTATATACATGCTATAAACTAGAATGCTTCAGGATGTACACACCTTGATATAAATTTAATTAGACGTAGTGGGTTTACTGGTTTGGAACACATCAAATCCGTAGTTGTAGTACTTAATAGAATAGCAACTCGCATTCAGATTGTTTTAAGACCAAGAGTGAAGTAGAATATTCGTACAAACCAATCACTCGTACTCAGGGGAGAATATTATGATCCAGATAACAGCTCAGTTGTTGAAGATACTTGGCTATGTGAAGAAAACCAAAGAAAAAATTGCACAAAACTATTGCCTGAAAAAGTTAAAGAAGGAAACGGATCCTATATAAGGATACCTGCTTACACATTCGATACTGGTATTGTCTATAAAATCATCTACTAAGCTTCAGACCCTGCGACTGGGAGGAAAAATAAAGAAGTAATTGAAGTTGAAGCATAAGTATCACCTATTGAAGCTGAAGTTAACATTACTTCATTATCTTTTTATAGTAATGAGGATATAGAAATTTTTGGACATTACATAGATCCTGATACTAAAGATGGAATTAGTGAACGGGTTGATCAGACATGGATTTGTTTAGAAAATAATGAAGAAAGTTGTACAAATATTATAAGGAAAGAATATATAAATGAAACTGAAGGATACTCGTTAGGATTGCCACCATACTCTTTGTAGCATGGAAATAATTATACATTTATATATAAAGTTAAGGACACAAGAGAGATACATGATACGACTGGAAATTTACGAGAAAAGAAGTTAAATATTACTATTTAAATTCTTGTTAAATAAATAGAAGCATCTATAGAAAGAAATTAAAGATCAGGATATTTTGTTAACATGAAATTAGAGTTGACAGGATCATATGTTGATCCAGACACCAAAAGAGGAATAAATCCTTCTATTCGATCAACTTGGAATTGTTTTAAAAATAAGAATGAAAAATGTTCAAATTTATTGAATAAATTTATTCCAATGAAACAAGGTTCAAAATTGATTGTACCTCCTTATACATTAGAGAGTGGATAAAACTACACATTTCATTATATAGCTGACGATCTTCGAAACCTCACGGATATTCAAGGAGCACTGAGAAGAGCAGAAGAACAGATTACTATTGAAACCATGATTAGAAATATAAAAACAGAAATACACTGGGAACGACAAGACAAAATTTTAGCCAGTTAAGAGATTTAATTTAATGGTAACTACATAGACGATGATGTGAAGGAGGAATTTAATCCAGATATAATGCACACTTGGTCTTGCTTGAAGAAGAAAAAAAATGAAAGTTGCTCGAGTCTATTACAAGATTAAGTAGACGAGAAAAATACATCAATATTAACTCTACATCCTTATACTTTAGAAAGTGGTCATGAATACAAAATAACATACACTGCTACTGATGTTGTAAAAACTAAAGATTACCTTGGAGAAACAAGGAAACATCAAACGGAAATATCATTCACTGTCGAGGTATAACTCTTAATTGTAAATTTAAGTTCTCCCCAGGAAAACGAAGTTATAACTGCAGATATGGAACTAATAATCAAAGGGTCTTACTAAGATCCAAATGTTAAAGATCTTAAAGGTTACCATATTACTGAAACATGGTTTTGCAAAAAGAATAACTAGAATAAGAAGAACTGTACAGATATGTTGTCAAATAAGATTTCAAAAACCGAAGAAGAGTAGACAGTAATTCTACCTCCTTACACATTGGAAATGGGGAATAATTATACTTTTTATTATAAAGTTAAAGATTAACGAAAAATTAAAAATGAAAAAGGAAAAACGAAGAAAGGAGGAAAAAAGTTTATTTTTTTCAGTAATTAGTACGACCCATAAATATCAGTATTAGTGCAAATAAATTATCAATTAATATTACTGATCAACTTGTAGTAACTGGATTGTATGAAGATCCCGACTTTTAATCAAAATCTGGAAATCACATAAAATAGTCTTGGAAATGTTTGATAAATAATGAAACGTGCGACTTCTCCTTAAATGTTACAGATTAAGAGTTGGGGTAAACTCTTACTTTACCAACAATGACACTAAGAGGTGGAAATGTTTACACGTTTTATTACAAAGTAGAAGATTCTCGAAAGTTGGTGGACTATTAAGGTTAAAAAAGAGAAAAGGAACTTAATATTTCGATTTCAACTACGATATCTCCCGTTGATTTATTTATAAGCTCTCCTTAAAATGAAAGTGTAAAATCAACTGAAGAACTCATTATTAATGGATCATATAAAGATCCAGATCAGAAAGGAGGGGCTAGTAAATCTATTGTGTAGTTGTGGTCGTGTCTTAAAAACACAAACGAAACATGTACAAATTTACTGAAATTTGTTTAGATAAACGAAAAAGATTCTACACTGACGCTTCCTCCTTATACTTTACAAAGTGGTGGTAATTACACCTTTACCTATACAGTCAAAGACACTCGAAATGTTACAGATTACAATGGAAAAAACAGAGAATACTTCAAAGTTATCTCCTTCACAGTACAAGTATAACCAATTAAAGTTACAATGACCTCAGATTAGGAAGAACGTATTATTGTAGCAAACAGTACAGTTAAAATTACTGGATCATATAAAGATGATGATGTAAAGGAAATGTTAATCCCCAATATACTGGAAATGTGGACGTGTTAAAAAAATAATGGTGAGAATTGCAACGAATTATTGAAAAGCATATCAATATAAAGTAGAAATTAAATCTTAACTTTACATCCCTTTACATTTGAAAGTGGAAATAATTATACGATATTTTATGAGGCTAAAGATCGTCGATATTTAAATTAAAATTAGATAAAACGTTCTGATTAACAAAGTATAACTTTTTATGTAAAAATTCTGCCCATTACTGTTAATATAGTATCAAAATTAAAAGGAACAATTAATGCTAGTGAAAATGTCGAGATTTAAGGTTTTTATGAGGACCCAGATGAAAAAAACAAAATTAGTCCAAATGTGGTTCAGTCATGGTCGTGTTTAAAAAATGAAAAAGATAATTGTGAAAATTTACTTTCAAATACCAATGAATCCAATAACTCTTTAATGTTGACGTTACCTCCATTCACTTTAGAAAGTGGAAATAACTACACGTTTTAGTATGTAGCTAAAGATACTAAAAAACTAAAAGATTACTCTGATAACAAAAGAGAGAACAAAAAAGAAATATCATTCACCATCTTAGTATAGCCATTAACAGTAACCATATTACCTGAAGAAGACCAGAAAATCTACAGTAATGAAAATGTTACATTGAAAGGGGAATACACAGATCCAGATACCAAAGAAGACTTTAGTAAAAATGTTGTTTAGAAATGGACATGCCTTAAAAATAAGAAGTAAGACTGCACAAATATTCTTAAAGAATTTAAAGTACAAAATAATAGTTTGACAATAACTCTATATCCCTTTGATCTAGCAAGTGGAAATGACTATACATTTATTTACAAATCTTAAGATATTAAAAATATTAGAGACAATAAAGGAAATCTTCGAGAAAATCAAAAGAATATTACTTACACCATATTGTCGAGACCATTAGATATTATTATTCAATCACATCCTCGTAATAATGTTTCATCAAACCAAGAGATTTAGATTAATGGGACGTATGTAGATCACGATGTGAAACAGAAATTTGGCCCACATATTCTTGAAAAATGGTCTTGTCAGAAAAATGGATAACATGATTGCTCTTCTCTGTTACAAAAATTTTTTTACTGTTGAAACGTGGGATTGCAGTAAGAATTAAAATGAAAGCAAATGTTAAGATTTATTATTGGATAAGGCTCAGACAAACGTTAGAGGCCAAACATTAATTATTCCTCCATATACACTTGAAATGAGTAATAACTATACAATTTCCTACAAAGTGAAAGATTTAAGAAATATTAAGGACGAGAAAGGAAATGCTAGAGAAAAGGAAACGAAGTTGACCTTTTCTATAATAATACGACCCTTAAATGTCACACTAACTGCAAATAAGCAATCAGTTAATATTACTGAACAACTTGTCCTAACTGGGTTGTATGAGGATCCCGACTTTAAAGCAAAATCTGGTCCTCATATAAAATAATCTTGGAAGTGTTTGATAAATAATGAGAAGTGCGATTTCTCCTTTAAATGTTACAGATTAAGAGTTGGGGTAAACTCTTACCTTACCACCAATGACACTAAGAGGTGGAAATGTTTACACATTTTATTACAAAGTAGAAGATTCTCGAAAGTTGGTGGACTTTTAAGGTTAAAAAAGAGAAAAGGAACTTAATATTTCGATTTCAACTACGATATCTCCCGTTGAGGTATTTATAAGCTCTCCTTAAAATGAAACTGTAAAATCAACTGAAGAACTCATTATTAATGGATCATATAAAGATCCAGATCAGAAAGGAGGGGCTAGTAAATCTATTGTGTAGTTGTGGTCGTGTCTTAAAAACACAAACGAAACATGTACAAATTTACTGAAATTTGTTTAGATAAACGAAAAAGATTCTACACTGACGCTTCCTCCTTATACTTTACAAAGTGGTGGTAATTACACCTTTACCTATACAGTCAAAGACACTCGAAATGTTACAGATTACAATGGAAAAAACAGAGAATACTTCAAAGTTATCTCCTTCACAGTACAAGTATAACCAATTAACAGTTACAATGACCTCAGATTAGGAAGAACGTATTATTGTAGCAAACAGTACAGTTAAAATTACTGGATCATATAAAGATGATGATGTAAAGGAAATGTCAAATCCCCAATATACTGGAAATGTGGAACGTGTTAAAAAAATAATGTTGAGAATTGCAACAAATTATTGAAAAGCATATCAATACAAAGTAGAAATTAAATCTTAACTTTACATCCCATTTACATTTGAAAGTGGAAATAATTATACGATATTTTATGAGGCTAAAGATCGTCGATATTTAAATTAAAATTAGACAAAACGTTCTGATTAACAAAGTATAACTTTTTATGTAAAAATTCTGCCCATTACTGTTAATATAAGTATCAAAATTAAAACGGAACAATTAAGGCTAGTGAAAATGTCGAGATTTAAGGGTTTTTATGAGGACCCAGATGAAAAAAACAAAATTAGTGCAAATGTGGTTCAGTCATGGTCGTGTTTAAAAAATGAAAAATGAAAATTGTGAAAATTTACTTTCAAATACCAATGAATCCAATAACTCTTTAATGTTGACGTTACCTCCATTCACTTTAGAAAGTGGAAATAACTACACGTTTTAGTATGTAGCTAAAGATACTAAAAAACTAAAAGATTACTCTGAAAACAAAAGAGAGAACAAAAAAGAAATATCATTCACCATCTTAGTATAGCCATTAACAGTAACCATATTACCTGAAGAAGACCAGAAAATCTACAGTAATGAAAATGTTACATTGAAAGGGGAATACACAGATCCAGATACCAAAGCAAACTTTAGTAAAAATGTTGTTTAGAAATGGACATGCCTTAAAAATAAGAAGTAAGACTGCACAAATATTCTTAAAGAATTTAAAGTACAAGATAATAGTTTGACAATAACTCTATATCCCTTTGATCTAGCAAGTGGAAATGACTATACATTTATTTACAAATCTTAAGATATTAAAAATATTAGAGACAATAAAGGAAATCTTCGGGAAAATCAAAAGAATATTACTTACACCATATTGTCGAGACCATTAGATATTATTATTCAATCACATCCTCGTGATAATGTTTCATCAAACCAAGAGATTTAGATTAATGGGACGTATGTAGATCACGATGTGAAACAGAAATTTGGCCCACATATTCTTGAAAAATGGTCTTGTCAGAAAAATGGATAACATGATTGCTCTTCTCTGTTACAAAAATTTTTTACTGTTGAAACGTGGGATTGCAGCAAGAATTAAAATGAAAGCAAATGTTAAGATTTATTATTGGATAAGGCTCAGACAAACGTTAGAGGCCAAACATTAATTATTCCTCCATATACACTTGAAATGAGTAATAATTATACAATTTCCTACAAAGTGAAAGATTTAAGAAATATTAAGGACGAGAAAGGAAATGCCTAGGGAAAAGGAAACGAAGTTGACCTTTTCTATAATAATACGACCCTTAAATGTCACACTAACTGCAAATAAGCAATCAGTTAATATTACTGAACAACTTGTCCTAACTGGGTTGTATGAGGATCCCGACTTTAAGGCAAAATCTGGTCCTCATATAAAATAATCTTGGAAATGTTTGATAAATAATGAATTAATAGTGCGATTTCCTCCGTTAAATGTTACCAGATTAAGAGTTGGGGTAAACTCTTACCTTACCACCAATGACACTAAGAGGTGGAAATGTTTACACATTTTATTACAAAGTAGAAGATTCCTCGAAAGTTGGTGGACTTTTAAGGTTAAAAAAGAGAGAAGGAACTTAATATTTCGATTTCAACTACGATATCTCCCGTTGAGGTATTTATAAGCTCTCCTTAAAATGAAAGTGTAAAATCAACTGAAGAACTCATTATTAATGGATCATATAAAGATCCAGATCAGAAAGGAGGGGCTAGTAAATCTATTGTGTAGTTGTGGTCGTGTCTTAAAAACACAAACGAAACATGTACAAATTTACTGAAATTTGTTTAGATAAACGAAAAAGATTCTACACTGACGCTTCCTCCTTATACTTTACAAAGTGGTGGTAATTACTCCTTTACCTATACAGTCAAAGACACTCGAAATGTTAAAGATTACAATGGAAAAAACAGAGAATACTTCAAAGTTATCTCCTTCACAGTACAAGTATAACCAATTAAAGTTACAATGACCTCAGATTAGGAAGAACGTATTATTGTAGCAAACAGTACAGTTAAAATTACTGGATCATATAAAGATGATGATGTAAAGGAAATGTCAAACCCCAATATACTGGAAATGTGGACGTGTTAAAAAAATAATGTTGAGAATTGCAACAAATTATTGAAAAGCATATCAATATAAAGTAGAAATTAAATCTTAACTTTACATCCCTTTACATTTGAAAGTGGAAATAATTATACGATATTTTATGAGGCTAAAGATCGTCGATATTTAAATTAAAATTAGACAAAACAACGTTCTGATTAACAAAGTATAACTTTTTAAGTAAAAATTCTGCCCATTACTGTTAATATAATATCAAAATTAAAAGGAACAATTAATGCTAGTGAAAATGTCGAGATTTAAGGTTTTTATGAGGACCCAGATGAAAAAAACAAAATTAGTCCAAATGTGGTTCAGTCATGGTCGTGTTTAAAAAATGAAAATGAAAATTGTGAAAATTTACTTTCAAATACCAATGAATCCAATAACAATTTAATGTTGACGTTACCTCCATTCACTTTAGAAAGTGGAAATAACTACACCTTTTAGTATGTTGCTAAAGATACTAAAAAACTAAAAGATTACTCTGACAACAAAAGAGAGAACAAAAAAGAAATATCATTCACCTATCTTAGTATAGCCATTAACAGTAACCATATTTCCTGAAAAAGACCAGAAAATCTACAGTAATGAAAATGTTACATTGAAAGGGGAATACACAGATCCAGATACCGAAAGCAAACTTTAGTAAAAATGTTGTTTAGAAATGGACATGCCTTAAAAATAAGAAGAAGGACTGCACAAATATTCTTAAAGAATTTAAAGTACAAGATAATAGTTTGACAATAACTCTATATCCCTTTGATCTAGCAAGTGGAAATGACTATACATTTATTTACAAATCTTAAGATATTAAAAATAATAGAGACCATAAAGGAAATCGTAGAGAAAATCAAAAGAATATTACTTACACCATATTGTCGAGACCATTAGATATTATTATTCAATCACATCCTCGTGATAATGTTTCATCAAACCAAGAGATTTAGATTAATGGGACGTATGTAGATCACGATGTGAAACAGAAATTTGGCCCACATATTCTTGAAAAATGGTCTTGTCAGAAAAATGGATAACATGATTGCTCTTCTCTGTTACAAAATTTTTTTACTGTTGAAACGTGGGATTGCAGTAAGAATTAAAATGAAAGCAAATGTTAAGATTTATTATTGGATAAGGCTCAGACAAACGTTAGAGGCCAAACATTAATTATTCCTCCATATACACTTGAAATGAGTAATAACTATACAATTTCCTACAAAGTGAAAGATTTAAGAAATATTAAGGACGAGAAAGGAAATGCTAGGAGAAAAGGAAACGAAGTTGACCTTTTCTATAATAATACGACCCTTAAATGTCACACTAACTGCAAATAAGCAATCAGTTAATATTACTGAACAACTTGTCCTAACTGGGTTGTATGAGGATCCCGACTTTAAGGCAAAATCTGGTCCTCATATAAAATAATCTTGGAAATGTTTGATAAATAATAATTAATAGTGCGATTTCCCCGTTAATGTTAAAGATTAAAAGTTGGGGTAAACTCTCACCTTACCACCAATGACACTAAGAGGTGGAAATGTTTACACATTTTATTACAAAGTAGAAGATTCTCGAAAGTTGGTGGACTTTTAAGGTTAAAAAAGAGAGAAGGAACTTAATATTTCGATTTCAACTACGATATCTCCCGTTGAGGTATTTATAAGCTCTCCTTAAAATGAAACTGTAAAATCAACTGAAGAACTCATTATTAATGGATCATATAAAGATCCAGATCAGAAAGGAGGGGCTAGTAAATCTATTGTGTAGTTGTGGTCGTGCCTTAAAAACACAAACGAAAGTATGTACAAATTTACTGAAATTTGTTTAGATAAACGAAAAAGATTCTACACTGACGCTTCCTCCTTATACTTTACAAAGTGGTGGTAATTACACCTTTACCTATACAGTCAAAGACACTCGAAATGTTACAGATTACAATGGAAAAAACAGAGAATACTTCAAAGTTATCTCCTTCACAGTACAAGTATCACCAATTACAGTTACAATGACCTCAGATTAGGAAGAACGTATTATTGTAGCAAACAGTACAGTTAAAATTACTGGATCATATTAAGATGATGATGTAAAGGAAATGTCAAACCCCAATATACTGGAAATGTGGACGTGTCAAAAAAATGAACAGGAGAATTGCAACGAATTATTGAAAAGCATTTCAATCCAAAGTAGAAATTAAATCTTAACTTTACATCCATTTACATTTGAAAGTGGAAATAATTATACGATATTTTATGAGGCTAAAGATCGTCGATATTTAAATTAAAATTAGACAAAACAACGTTCTGATTAACAAAGTATAACTTTTTAAGTAAAAATTCTGCCCATTACTGTTAATATAATATCAAAATTAAACGGAACAATTAAGGCTAGTGAAAATGTCGAGATTTAAGGGTTTTATGAGGACCCAGATGAAAAAAACAAAATTAGTGCAAATGTGGTTCAGTCATGGTCGTGTTTAAAAAATGAAAATGAAAATTGTGAAAATTTACTTTCAAATACCAATGAATCCAATAACAATTTAATGTTGACGTTACCTCCATTCACTTTAGAAAGTGGAAATAACTACACGTTTTAGTATATTGCTAAAGATACTAAAAAACTAAAAGATTACTCTGACAACGAAAGAGAGAACAAAAAAGAAATATCATTCACCATCTTAGTATAGCCATTAACAGTAAGTATATTACCTGAAGAAGACCAGATAATCTACAATAATGAAACTGTTACATTGAAAGGATAATATACAGACCCAGACAAGAGAGAAAATTTTAATGAAAATATAGTTTAAAAATGGAGATGCCTTGAGAATAAAATTTAGAACTGCACAAATATTCTTAGTGATCATATAATAGAATAAAACGACAGCCTGACAATAAACATAGATCCTTTCGCATTGAAAGGAGGGAATAATTACACTTTTACTTACAAAGCATCGGACACTAAAAATACATAAGACCAAGAAGGAAAATTAAGAGAAGATGAAAAGAGTATAACTTTCACCGTCATGGTAAAACCATTAGAAATTTACCTTCAATCAAATCCTCCTAATACAGCATTATCAAACCAAGAGATTTTGATCAATGGGACTTACGTAGATCACGATGTGAAACAGAAACATGGGCCGCATATCATTGAAAAATGGTCTTGTGTTTAAAACGAAAAAAGAGATTGCAAATCTTTATTACAATAAATTTCCACTACACCCGGAGGATAAATATTCACCCTACCACCGTACACACTTGAGAGTGGCAATGAATACACATTTTAATATGAAATAAAAGATTCTACCTATTTCAACGATTACTTGGGAAGGAAAAGAGACAACAAGAAAAATGTTTCAATTACAATTAATATACAGCCCCTAAGTGCTAATATTACTCATAATATAAATGATTCAGTAGAAGCTCATCAACAAATTACAATTAATGGAATATGTGAAGATCCAGATTTAAAGAGTAAATTTGGAGATAATTTGGTTACCTCTTGGTCTTGTACTGTGAATGGAGAACAAAGTTGTTCAAACATATTTACTGATATAACAATGAGAAATAACCAATAGACTTTAAATATCTAACCTTATTCATTGGAAAGTGGAAATAATTATACAGTATTTTATGATTGCAGAGACATTCGAAACTTGAAAGATTTTAGTGGGAAAAATAGATAAAGCTTCTTCAAAACGTAACTTTTAGTGTAAATGTGTTACCACTACAAATTCAAATATCTTCAACGCCATCTTCGTAATTTATTGAAGCTAGCAATGAGTTACGTGTTGAAGGGTCTTATTATGATCCAGATTAAAAAAGTGGAGTCACTCCTGGTATAATACAAAGCTGGTCCTGTAACGAAGGCGGAAAATAAAATTGTCAAGGTATAGAAACAAAATTTTAAATAAATAATGAAAAAAATAGATCAACATTAGTCATACCTCCATACACTTTTCAGTAAGGAAAAAATTATACGATTATTTATAAAATATAAGATGAATAGAAAAAAGTTGATTTTACAGGAAAACCAAGGGAAAAAGTAACATAGATATTATTTGTACTAAAAGTTATGCCTTTGAATGCTGAACTAAGCAACGACAAAGGTGAGACTGTAAATTCTAGTGAGGAAATCACTCTTTTTGGTTAATATAGAGATCCTGATTTAGAAAAAGGATATGGACCAAATATTATTTAAAGTTGGTTTTGTCTTTAAAATGATGAATTAAAATGTTCTTACTTATTAAAATAGATAAAAGATTTGAAAAATGGAAGCCAACGATTAATTTTACCCTCATTTGCTCTATAGAGTGGAAATAAATACAAAATCACATACAAAATTAAGGACTCTGTATAATTAACAGATCATTAAGGAAAACTAAGAGAAGTTGAAGATTTTAATACTTTTAATGTTAGAATCTAGCCTCTTAAAGTAAACTTAAGTAGCAAATAAAGTGCAATAATTAAAACAACTGAGCAAATTGAAATTGAAGGAAGATATGAAGACCCAGATGAGAAAGCAGGATTCGGTCTTCATATAATCGAAACATGGTCCTGCTTAAAAAATGGAAATGAAAATTGCCCTAATTTAATTAAAAATGTTCAAACGTAAAAAGGGGGTTAAACGTTAATAATTCCCCCATATAGTTTAGAAACAGGAAAAGAATACACATTTTCTTATGCAGTCCGAGACTAACGATTTTCTGTCGATTAGAGAGGCATTATCAAACAAGCTCAAAATTTCAGTATTATTTTGTCACCTATTTAAGTTAATATTACATCAAATAGACAGAAAACAGTAAATGCAAGTGAAAGCATCTAATTTATTGGTTCTTATAAAGACCCTGATTAACCCAATGATTATGGGCCTTTAACGCTTACAAAGTGGACATGCATTAAAAACTTAATTGAAAGCTGTACAAATTTACTACCTGGTACAACGAATGGAAAAAATAGGTAAATTTTAACAATACCTCCCCACACGCTTGAGACAGGAAGTCTTTATACTATTTTATTCGAAGCTTGGGATTCTCGAAATATTAAACATTAAAATGGAAATTTGAAAAAAGATAAAAAATCAATAACATTAGAAGTTCTTGTTCAGCCTTTTCAAGCAACTATTAAACCAAATTAAAATTTAACGATAAACTAAAGTCAGTAAATTGAAATTAGTGGATCTTTTGTCGATCCAGATTTGAAAGAAAATTAAAATATGCACATTATTCAAAGATGGGAATGCCTCGTAAATAAAAAAGATTAATGCTAGTCGTTAATAACGAATGTTAAAGAGCTAGATGGAGAGCAGGTACTGACCTTACCTTCTTACTCCTTAAAAAGTGGAAACGATTACACAATTTCCTACAATGTGGAGGATTCTAGGAAACTAAAAGACGTGACAGGAAATGTCAAAAAAGTGAAAAAAGAAATAGTAATTACAGTTCCTGTCTAGCCCCTGACAGTAATCCTAGTTCCTGCCACAGACTAAGTAATTAATGCTAGTAATAGAATTGAAATGAAAGGATCTTATTTTGATCCCGATGTTAAAGGAAATTTTGGTCCTCACATATAGTCGAAACTTGGTCATGTATCAAGAACAGTGAGGAAAACTGCGATTCTCTTTTATCACATGTAACAAAATTAAATGGGAGCTAATTGCTGGTCATAGAACCATTCATACTTAAAAGTGGAAATAAATATACAATAAAATATAGTGCTAAGGATATTTAAGATCCGATAGATTACAAAGGGAATAGTCGAGAAGGAAAAGAGAGCCGTACATATTCTGTACAAATTAGACCTCTGGTGGTTAATCTTCATTCTGATCTAAAGGGTGAAATTTACAGTAGTTCTGAAATTAAACTTGAAGGATATTATGAAGATCCAGATGTTGTAAACTCTTTTCGGTCCTCACATCAAATAAGAATGGAAATGCTTTAAATAAGGAGAAAGTTGCTAAGATTTGGTAAATAATACTCATTTTAAAAATGGAAATTCAACTCTCATATTACCTCCATTTACATTTGAGAGCGGTTTCAATTATACAATTGTATATGAAGTAAAAGACACCAGAAACATAAAAGATTATTAGAATAAGAGTAAAGAAGACAGAAAGCAAATAACATACAGTGTTTTAATATCGCCTTTAAATACTTCTTTAACTTCAACAGTAGGAAAAACTGTCAATGCTGGTCAGGAAATTTCAATGACTGGCTCTTACGAGGATCCAGATTTTAAGAAAAAATTTGGAAATCATATTGAATAAAGCTGGAAATGTCTTAAAGGTGAAAACACCAACTGCCAATCTCTTCTGAAAGTTACAACAACAAAAAATAACAGTTAATCATTATCTCTGCCACCATTTTCATTAGAAAGTGGTTATAATTATACATTTTCTTATATAGTTAAGGATACTAGAAAGTAGGCTTAGAAAAGGGAGAAAGTAATTAAAAGCATCTAAGTTTACGTGAATTTGTAGCCCATCAAAGTAGCAATACATTCGGATTAACATACAGTAATATAAAGCAGTAAAGAAATCTAAATAAACGCATGGTTCGAGGATCCAGTTGTAGAGGACAAATTTGGACCACATTTAGAAACTACTTGGATATGTCTTCAAAATGGTTAAATATAATGCCCTCAGTTTATAAAACATATTAAAAAAATTAACAACACTTTCTAAACTTTAACTATCAAGAAAGATACATTCAAAGGAGAAAACAATTATACTTTCACCTTCAAAGTTTCGGATAATCGAAAAGACGTTATAAAAGATAAAAAAAGAGAATTCTTTGCGACATTAACATTTTTTGTTAAGAAAGACATAATGAATATACTCAACGATATAACTGAATTAAGAGAGAAGTGCTTAAGCACAGAAGATTTTTAATATTGGTTTAATGTGGAGTGCCTAACATAACAGAAACCTTAGGTTTCTAAAGTTACTCCACTAGAAGGCAACATGAAACATATGATTCCCAAATCATGTATAAACTGTAATAAATATAATTTTTTTCACCGAATAAATAGTTGTAAAGATTTTGAGAGTCCATCGTGGTGCGATATTAGCAAATCTATGCCTAAAGTCTGTCCAACACAGGAATCTTGCGAAAATAAAAGTCAGGTAGAAAAATGCAGTGAAGGTAAAACAGGCCCAAGTTGCTAATACGATTCCATAAAGAAAATAACTTAGAAAAATATTGCTTATACTATAAAAGACAAACTCGTTAACAAAATATTGGGAGATTACCGTGCCTAGGGTGGAAGAGTTGTATAAATGACAATTTCTGTTGACTTTAAAAATCTCTTTATAGATTAAGTTATTAAAGATATGGAACTGGAGGTGGACGTAGTAAATAATGACGACTCTGATTATGAAGTTGTATAAGAACCTGTAAAGACAATTAAATCAAAAATATTATTCAAATTTAATTTTAAGATAAATTCTACGGAGTAGTTTTTACCTGTAAAATACGATTTTACTTTAACTACCGAAATGTAGGGAACCCACAAAGTATAAGGAACATTTGAATAACAAATTGAGGTCTTGAAAGATTTTATACCTGTTATAAAAGGTGGAGAAGATGTAAAATATAATCCTCCAGATATCGTAATGTTGGATGCTTCTGAATCTTACGACCCAAATTCGGGAGAGATTCTCGACGCTTCTAAAGTTTAGTTCATCTGGACTTGTACAACAACCTTCCTATCAATGATGGACCTTTGTGATGGCAATGAAATATAGAAGAATGATTCTCGAGTTAAATTTGAAGAAGGTGGAAAGATAATGACTTTGGTGGAGAAAATTGAACCTGGATCATATATGACTTTTAAAGTGACCATGAAAGATAGGTCACCTTATTCTATTCGTCTCCCTCAATCGGCAGAATAAAAGGTAACTATATTAGATGAAAAATCACGAACTGACACTCCATAGATCCGGTTTATTTGCTCAAAATACTGTGTTAAAAGGTATCTCACTCCAAATGATCGATGGGTCGTTGAAGTAATTTGCGATAATTGTGATGATATTTATAATGTATATTTCCGTTGGACACTTTGGGATAAAAAAGAAAATAAAATTCTGAACTTTGACTGGGTGAAAGGAACGGAGGATGGTAATAAATAAAGGTCCAGGACTTTATAGAATAGCGATTCGCCCGAATTCATTGCCACAAGGTCTTGAGTTTGATGTTAAGGTAGAAGCTAATTTCATTAATGTTTGATGTGGTTATTAAATTAGTAGATAAGCAACATTTGCACATTTTGTATAGTTTAAAGAATTTTTCAAATTTTAGCAATTTGTCACTAGTAAATTTGTTCACTTTTGTATTATGTAAGAAAAACATTATGCACGAAAATATTAGATTTCATTTATACTTTGTAAAAAAACAATTTTCATTTATTCTTTGCAAAAATAACTTACTGAGAACTGCAACTGAAAAGTAATTATATATATATATATATATATATATATATATATATATATATATATATATATATATATATATATATATATATATATATATATATATATATATATATATATATATATATATATATATCCCCAATATAGTAAATATTTAGTATAAATAACGCCAACTGCAAGTCAGGAACAATGAAAAAAAACTTACCCGGAATATTTGAGAAAGGACTTGAAGAATTGTTCTTTTTACAGAAATTTTCTCTTTCACCGCATCCTCCGAAATTTGGCTCCAGAAACTTGCAGATGTAACGTAGTAGAAGTAATAGGTCCTTGATATTGGATTTACGTCAAACTCTGCCTCATCAATTCGTAAGTCACATCAAGAAATGAAGGGAAATTAGAGCGCTCTAGAAAAAAAAGAAAAAAAAAAGAACTCACAACGAATTAGACAATAAGAAACCCACGATCATAGAAAATATTTATCAATTAATAAAAGCAAAATTCACGATAAAACGCAAACAAACTTCGTAGATCACGATTACTTTTAAAAAAAATACACTTTTTATGAAGTCAAATTAGGTTAAAGTCGAAATCGATAAACTCCTAATTTTTTAGACTTAAGACGAATGCATAAACTCCAATATTATAACAAATCTTAAAACTCAAATATGAATTTTATAAAATATTTAAGATTATTGGAAATTGGTGAAAGCTTATTTAAATATTTCACAGAGACCACTATAAATATCCTTCCTCTAGGAATCAAAATGCAAAAAGACGTTTTAAAAATCTAGCAACATCCCTTTTCAAATTCCCAGTAAGAATCCTCCCAAAATTCCTACCTTACAGGTGTCATCTAGCTACTTTTAACTTTTATAATTATATATATATATATATATATATATATATATATATATATATATATATATATATATATATATATATATATATATATTATAATATTATATATATATAATATATATATATATATATATATATATATATATATATATATATATATATATATATATATATATATATATATATATATATATATATATATATATATATATATATATATATATATATATATATATATATATATATATATATATATATATATATATATATATATATATATATATATATATATATATATATATATATATATATATATATAATATATATAAATATTTATATATACGCACCTTGCTAGAAAATGTTTAAAAACAATACACCAATATATTAGAATAATTCAAATATAAATATATTAAATGTGTACGTCTTATCATATCTTAAGGGTTACTCAAATCAACCCATATATTAACTTAAATATATTTGTATTTTAGCTGAACTATATTGAAATATTTAACTGAGTATACTTATATATTCATTCTACGAAGAGTGTATTTTAGACCAAATATATTTTTATTAACGCTAATATATTAAGAAGTTTAACTTACTCTTCACATATATTTTAATTTCGAAATCTTTTGGATATAGAGAGAGAGAGAGAGAGAGAGAGAGGAAGAGAGAGAGAGAGAGAGAGAGAGAGAGAGAGAGAGAGAGAGAGAGAGAGAGAGAGAGAGAGAGAGAGAGAGAGAGAGAGAGAGAGAGAGAGAGAGAGAGAGAGAGAGAGAGAGAGAGAGAGAGAGAGAGAGAGAGAGAGAGAGAGAGAGAGAGAGAGAGAGAGAGAGAGAGAGAGAGAGAGAGAGAGAGAGAGAGAGAGAGAGAGAGAGAGAGAGAGAGAGAGAGAGAGAGAGAGAGAGAGAGAGAGAGAGAGAGAGAGAGAGAGAGAGAGAGAGAGAGAGAGAGAGAGAGAGAGAGAGAGAGAGAGAGAGAGAGAGAGAGAGAGAGAGAGAGATTGTTTTAATTGGTAAAAAAGTAAATTTACAGTAGGGATAGATTCTGGAAAAAAATTACTTTAAAGTTTAGGTGTAAAACTATGTAGGATAAAACCTGCTCATCAAAGTAATCTGCTTGCATAACTTTACATTAAGAATATAAAATCTGTGCCCGAAATAAAATTAATTATGTATCTGAACAAACTATGGAAATTGATTTTCTAGTAAAAACTAACATAAACACCAATTTTGAAATTAATAACATTTCTAAAAGCCCAAGTACATGACAATCACAGTAGTTTACCATTATCTTTCTTCTTTATCACTTAATATTTTATGTTTTAAATAAACAATGATTTTCTGTGCTATTTAACATATTTTCAATAAAATTGTGTCTATACATTTTTCGCATGTTGAAGTATTCATGTCTAACAGTTATATTCTTTGGAAAATGAACTCTTACTTTTATATTATTACAAATTTGCCTTGGACTGATGATTCTTTATTTCAAATCTCATACATAGCCCAAAGATTAACTAATGAACACAGCTTATTAAGAGTCTTATATACAGGGAGTATCATAACATGTGGGACACACTCAGACAGTGGACAAGGGGCATCTACACAATGGAAAAAATTTATAAAAGCGTATGCCCTACGGCAATACTTTGTGAGATACAGAGTGTTAAAGTTATCATGTTGATTACTTTAATTTTTTATGTTCAAATCAAGTTAGATTTATGATAGTAGATACAATATTGAATTATAAAACTATAGACAGTAATAAGAAAGGAAATGAAAAAAACTGTATATAAAAAATGAACACAATGTTACCTTGCTTTTGATCATTTTTATTATAATTTCGGTTATTTTCATTTCCTTTCTTGTTACTATCTACAGTTTTATAATAGACTATGGTATCTATTGCCATAAAACCAACATTGTATGGGCATGAGCCTAAATCCGACTTAATATATAAAAAATTAAAGCAATCTACATGTTAACATTAACTTTAACATCCTATCTCAAACTATGGCTTATAACATATGTTTATACGGACTTTTTCACTGAGTAGATATCGCCTGTCCACTTTTAAAGTGGGTCCCGCATATTACGATCTTCTCTGTACATGATGATGATTTTAAGTACTAATGAGAAATATTTATAATGGTATATGAACTGTACAAAATTTTAGATAAATCAAAATAACACACTCCTTCCAAAAAAGTGTGCATATCAAAACAAATATCAATGGACTGGATGTCATTAAAAACATTTACTCTTAACACCAGTTGCTGCAACAATATTTAATACGAGATCATTACAATTTCATAATTAAGAAGTAAATAACCACATTCTTTAGTGCATTTTATTATTTTTAACTTTGCATAACCTACACTCTACAACAAGATCTAGTGTTAAAGCTTTCAATAAACCCTAAAATGGAATGCAATCCAAAATTATCACCAATAATTAACTCTAAAATAAAATGTACTTTTATCCTACTTGTTCCCTTTGTTACAATTATTCCAGTTTCTTTTAAACTGAAAAAAAAAGAGTTGGAAAAAACAACTTTCCAGTTGGGAGTTTAAATTTGGTTATTTTTTTTTTTTAACTTGCGAAATAATATAAAAGAGCAAAGCAAAATGAATCCATTAATACATTTCTTCCACTGAACACTTATATTCATGCCGATATTTTAATAAATAATAATAATAAATAACTTATCAAACTCTAATTTCCAAAATTTAAAATTAAAGTGTAAATTACATGAAAAAAAAGTAAAATATTACAAACTTTCTCTAATATAATGAATCAAATAAATGAATATCTCAAACTATGCTGAACTGCAATTATTGTGATAAATGGTCACAGAGATAAAACTTCACTAAATATATACATATTTATTACACTAAAAACTATTAGTGGCGGCAACATGTTATAAAAAAAATATAAAAAATACTATGTAAAGTTATAAAGTTTGGGTGATACTTCACACTGAAGAGTTTCGTTCCTTTTTCTTGGGTCAGTGTCTTCCTCAGTTTCTTTTATTCCAATACTTGTCACCCAGTTTTCCAATAGCAAAACGAGAAGAGTTTTCTGAAAAAAGAAGAAGAAGAAGAAGAAAAAAAAAAAAAAAAAAAAAAAAAAAAAAAAAAAAAAAAAAAAAAAAAAAAAGAAAATTTACATTTTTTTTTTTTTTTTACATTTTTAAGGAACAGATCAATTTAAATTTGGTTATTCATTTTTATTTACAATCATTAAATTGTTAATAAAAATATTGTTCATGAATTCATGAACAAATTTCTTACTGAACACTAAATTTAATACTTATACTCCAATGAATAATTAATAACTGACAACTTAAAACACTATCAAAAATCCATTTTCCAAAATTTACAAAAGGAAAGTGCAAATTTGAAGAAAAAAGAAATAAATATTACAAACTTTTTCACACCTAAACCACTCGTACACAAGTATGTTACTAGTGGCATTGTTAAAAAAAACTTACTCTGCCATTCTGGGAATAGCTATTACCACTATGAACTGACTGGGGGCCCAGCCCCTCTAAAAATCAGGGATAACCGGAGTTTGCCTGTCGGGGTTAAAATGGCATATAATGGTAGATTAAATCAAACAAAATATAAGAAAATTAAGATATTTTTTTCTTGTTTTTTTTTCAATATTTTCTTTTCCTTTTCTGTTTCTTTTGACAGCTCCTCTTCTGCTAGTGAATGGTCATCTTTGTGTTTTGATTTTAGATGCCCCCATAAAGGTTTGGTTGAAAATTTTTTACTTGGGGCACCCGGAGATCCTCTTCTAATTTCCTGACTGCACATGTTACATCTGGCTATAAAATATATATATATATATATATATATATATATATATATATATATATATATATATATATATATATATATATATATATATATATATATATATATATATATATATATATATATATATATATATATATATATAAAGTGTATTTTTGTCACTTTTGATTGGGTACACTTTCTTCTTTAGCATACCCCAGAAAAAAAAAAGTCAAGGGGGATAAGGTCAGGTGACCGAGTAGACCACTCCACACTACCACGTCTTTCAAAAACATTAGAGAAATTGTTATGCAGCCAAACCCTTTCGACCATTAGCGAATTTGGCAAGGGAGCCATCCTGTTGAAATCATTCGGTAAGTGCTTCACCTAAACCTTCAAGTTGGGGCATTAATTAATCATTCAGCATGGCTAGATGAATCTCACCAGTTACATGTTCATCGAAGAAGAATTGTCCCAACACAAGAGCAAAAATTCCAGCAATCTGAAACATTGTAAAGTACTCCCATACTGCTGAAGCTGATCTTTTAGCCATAGTGACTGAAAGTATAAATAAAATTATAATTGAAATTATAGAGCTAAATGATGCAAGTTTGATACATAGCAATATGTATAAATACAGGATATATTTATAATTTTATATCTTACATTTTTTAAAACTTTACCTAGGTAAACCTGTTGAATCACTATTGTGGATCAGAAAAAAAATGTCAAAAATTTTTGTACTTTTTTTAAATATTTATTATTCAAAATCTGTAATTTCCTGATTTTTTTCTGAGAAAATGCATATAATCATTAATTTAAGTGAATGTTGGCTATTCTACTCCTTCCTTAAAATTAAATAACCCTCAATTAAATTTATATCTAATATTCTTAACCTAAAATTTCAGTGATTTTGACTTCTTTATAAATTTTAGGCAACCCCAGCCCCAGCCCAGCGAAATTCCAGCCCTGGTCGGTCCCTAATTACCACAATTCTCAAAAAACTTTTATTGCAATCCATCCAGTCAATGAGAATCAGCCATGAAGTCAAGCTCCAATCAACAAGTAATCATATTTTTACCTATTATCTAACTTAACAATATCAAAAATAATTGTAATTTTTACACATCCTACAAGAGTATATCCACTGTACGATTCTACATCTGAATCCTTTAGTTTTTGGGAGTTCAACCAACAGACCCTGGGATTTTTTTTTTTTTTTTTTTTTTATCTCCTCTACACAATCAAAAAACCAATACTCCTCTTTAATCAAAGTTTGTAACCATGACAAATAATCGTCAGTAAGAAAAGTCTTTTAAAATTAAATTAAAATTTCCTGAAGAAATAAATTTCATTAATTTTTAAAACTTAACCATACATTGTATTAATTTCAGAATACTTACTCAGTAACTATTAAACTGGTTAATAGATCCTGTTTCATAAGTTCCTCTCTTGAATTTTCAGTGTTAAAAACATTCTTTTTCGTCAAATCACTTTCAAGTATTGACTATGTCCTGAAATATGATAATTTTTTTCAAACATTTGCACAACTTACGATTCTAGTCATATATATATATATATATATATATATATATATATATATATATATATATATATATATATATATATATATATATATATATATATATATATATATACCAGCCAATTAGTAAGAAATGAAAAAAGAATGCCAAAAATTAGTTTAGAAAGGAATAGTAATAAGGAACTAAAAAAAAAAATTTTTTAACTTTAATAAATTCCAAAGTAAAAATAGGACAATTGGTCCACTACTAAAATTTATGAAATTTGTATTCTCAGATAAAGAATTGGTTAATATTTTCCAAATGTTTTATTTTGCGTCAATATTTATTAAAGAAAGATTAGATAATTAAGAGACTAATATTTTATTTCTGGTATGAATGTAGTAAACAGACTTACAGAATGTGAAACAGAAAAAAAAAAATCTTTACTGCATCATACTGATACAAGTAAAACTGTAGGTCCCGATGGTGTATATGGAAGAATTCTAAAGGAATGTAGTAGCAATAATGAAAAGGCATGGAAAATAACATACATTGTGCCTATTTATAAAAGCAGTTAAGAAAATTTGGGAAATTATTAGCTAGTTAGCATCTCTGATCATAAAAGTTGGTAAAGTTACTGAAAACTTGTGAAGATAAATATTTAGATTATAGAAAAATACTCAATGATCCCAAACATGGTTTTATAAAGGGTGAATGATGTCAGACAAATGTTTCAAAATTTATGGAATACATTACTATCTTCATTGACAGGAGTGATCCAGGTGACATTAAATATTTTGATTTCCTTCAGTACAGCCTTTGATAAGGTACCCCATATAAAATTGATACTTCAATTGTCACAATTTGGTATAGACGGAGTATTGGGACAGTCTCGATAGGCCCTTGTGGCTTCTAACTGTCTCTATTTTCCTATGTTCCTATTGTATGGTTAGAAGACAGTTTGCACTACTAAATTGCTGTAAATCATCATGGGAAATGGTGAGGTGTGGTTTACCGTGGTGTGGTGTTCCACGTACAGGGTTCTGTATTTGGCCACTACTATTCCTTAAATACATTTAAAGGATTTGGGTCAAGAACTTAAGTGTAATGTTCATAAGTTTGCAGATGAAATTGCCATTCTGTAAAGAATAGTGATGGATGTAATAAGATCAAAGTAATCTAGATAGACAGGTAAGTATGAAATAAATTTTAATAGTAAAAAGTGTAAGATTTTTATGTAAAGTGCCTATATTCTTGCACCAGTTTTGCAAGTTACATGAACTCTACTATATATATATATTATATATATATATATATATATATATATATATATATATATATATATATATATATATATATATATATATATATATATATATATATATATATATATATATATATATATATATATATATATATATATATATATATATATATATATATATATATATATATATCACTTTTTTTTATATTATTTTTTTCCTCTGAGAAAACTATAAATTTTTCTTGCAATTTTCATACCTACAATCATGTTAGAAACTTGTAGTGTCCCTACACATAGTTCCAGCACGGTACTATGGGGGTTCTTTATGGAGTAGGAAAGAACCTATTGGGAGGTTTGGGAAGAAAACAAAAGTGAAGTCTAATTGAGGGTAGCTATTGTGTAGTAGGTTGAGAGGATCGTTTTTTAATTTGAGATATTGGTGGTCCTAAAATGGAAGTTAAATATAAAAGGGTTGTTTCGGTTCAGTTACAATTGTGGTGGTAGCGGTAAAAGATTTAAGGAATTTTTTTATTAATGAATGAATTAGAAAGGAAGGGAATTGGAGTCGAAATGTTTGATTAGAAAATAAAATTCTTCATGGAGTTCTGTGCAATTTATTTTTATTGAAAGTTTTATTGTTTCTTCCAAAGTGTCCCGAGCTTTAATGCTATATATATATATATATATATATATATATATATATATATATATATATATATATATATATATATATATATATATATATATATATATATATATATATATATATATATATATATATATATATATATATATATATATATATATATATAGCGGCTCCGTAGCTCTGTCGATCGAGCACTCGTGATAGCAAGCGAGAGGTCCAGGGTTCGAGGCCTGGTCGGAGCGGAGAAATGTGAGCGGTTTCTCCTTGCGCTTAGCTCCGAATGACTCAGTCGTTAAACGAGTACATCAGTGGAGTGCTCTTGCCACTGATGGGAATAATCTCCGGCATCCGCGATAGGCCTGGCCCAGCCAGCGGTATCCGCTGTGGGCCCGTGAAACCCAAGGATCTTCCTCGAAAGATCCCACTGACAGGACGAAAGTCCTTCCTGGGGGAAGAACGATTATATATATATATATATATATATATATATATATATATATATATATATATATATATATATATATATATATATATATATATATATATATATATATATATATATATATATATATATATATATATATATATATATATGCTACAGTTCGTCGTAATTCAGCGTCTTTATACAGTTGAGTAGTATGTGTTCAAAGAACGCTCGTACAGGACTTACATACCATCCTTATTCAGGTTGCAAATCGTCCAGAAAATTAAATCAAACGATCTTTTAATGTTACAACAATTCTGCGAACGAGTGATTGTGAAGATAAACGATGTGAATGAGGTTGAAAGACTGTGTATGTTGGACGAAGCCTATTTCCGCCTTAATTATAGTTATATCTACACCAGCGTCAGTAACGCAGCAACAAAGTTACTGTGTCATCGTAACATGATATAGACGCTTATTATTATGAGGACGAGGATAACATCACAACAACTTGACGTTTCTACAAATTTACAACGACTGGTTTCAACAAGATGGATCAACATCACACACAGAACGAATATTGATGGCTGCTGCTCGACAGTGTAATTTCGAGAGGCGGTGACATTCCATGGCCTACCAGATCTGAATTGTCAGCGTTTGATCATTTTTTTTTGTAGGGTCACCTTAAAAACGAAGTGTAGTAGCAGTCAACCTGCTATAAATGACGAAAGAACTAAAACCCAAGATCCAAGCGAAGCAGTTGCTGAAATTCCTATAGCTGAGAGGTTGCAGGAATTTCTGCTCAGAGATGAAATTCATCTGCAAGATGTTTTCCCAAAGAAATAAATTTTGAGTATGTATAGATAAATGACTTTTTTTTCCATCATTTAAATGTCATTAAATAAATTTATTTAAGATAATTTTTTCATAAGTATTTATTTTTTTTTAATTTGCAGTCCGTTTCCCTGAATATATATATATATATATATATATATATATATATATATATATATATATATATATATATATATATATATATATATATATATATATATATATATATATATATATATATATATATATATATATATATATATATATATATATATATATATATATATATATATTACTGCCAAAACATTTATAAATATAAAATATTATAAAGTTTATTTAAATACACTAATAATTTACCTTTTCGAATGAAAAGATATTAATTTTTATCTAAATAAATAGATTATAAAGAGCATTTACAATGTTATATAATATTTAAGAATTAAATTAAAAATTGTCAACTATTTATTTGGCTATTATTTAAAAATTTTAAATAAAAAAAATATATATATATATATATATATATATATATATATATATATATATATATATATATATATATATATATATATATATATATATATATATATATATATATATATATATATATATATATATATATATATATATATATATAGTTAAAACTTCAATGTATCTTTAATTAAAACAAGTGGAAGCATTTTTGAGCTTTGAGCAATAGCCAAAAAATGATAACTATTATATTAATATGCAAACTTAAAATTAATTAATAAATATTTGGTAACTCTTATTATATTAAATAAACAAATTATTTTTTAAAAAAATTTAATACCTTTTATTAGAATAAATAAATAAAATCTTAACTGATTTTTAAAATAATTTTTCATATTTTGCTCTTTTAACTATTTTTATTAGTATATATATATATATATATATATATATATATATATATATATATATATATATATATATATATATATATATATATATATATATATATATATATATATATATATATATATATATATATATATATATATATATATATATATATATATATAATATAGAAATATATAAATGTTACTTCTTAAATTATAAAAATTACTGTAATTTTTGTTTCTAAGTTCTATAATAATTTTTAAAATAATTAACTATTGTTTTAAAAATTTAAAAATTATTTTATAAATAACTTAATAATTTCATTTCAAAAACGATTTTTATACAAATTGTAGTTAACTACTTTGATAGTACTGAAATTTTCAGGTTTTTTTGTCGCGAGCTCAAATTAGCTAATTATTGTTCATACGATGTATAAAAAGCTGGTAATATTCCGGCAATTTATGGTACATTTATAAAATATTAGTTCTCTTTATTACTACGTACTCTATCTTAAAATTTTGTTAAAAGATTGATTATTATTTAAATCTTTAAAGAATTATAACTTTCAAATATCCACCAAAACACACATCCCTGAAGTATTTTTATTTTAACAACTTATTAAGGCATTGTATTAAATGTTAAAAGAAATTTGTATCAATACATTTTTTCTTTTATTTTGTTTACGAATACGACCTAACCAGCTAAGAGTATATGTAGTCCTTCCAGGCATACAAAAGACTGTCCTTGATTCCATTACAAATTAAACTGCCTCAATTGATTCAATTCCATATATATTATATATATATATATATATATATATATATATATATATATATATATATATATATATATATATATATATATATATATATATATATATATATATATATATATATATATATATATATATATATATATATATATATATATATATATATATATATATATATATATATATATATATATATATATATATATATATATATATATATATTAGTGATGGATCGGATGTCATATTTTCCAATTTGTGGATGCGGATGCGGATGCGGATGCGGATGTTGAATTTTGGAGAAGTGCGGATGCGGATGCGGATGTTGAATTTTCAAAAGTGCGGATGCGGATGCGGATGCGGATGTTGAATTTTCGAAAGTGCGGATGCGGATGCGGATTTTAATTTTCGAAAATGCGGATGCGGATGCGGATGCGGATGCATGCGGATGTTAATTTTGATGAGGATGCGGATGCAGATGCGAATGCGGATGTTATATTTTATATATATATATATATATATATATATATATATATATATATATATATATATATATATATATATATATATATATATATATATATATATATATATATTTCACTATCACCTTTCCCACTTTCGTGAGGTGGTGCCCGCCACAATTCCCTTACAAACATAACTATTCTTACCTTTTAACGCTTTCACCACCTCCCTCCATCTCTGTCTCCACAAATCTTCTACCCTCGTCTAAACTCAAATTCCTTCCATCAAAATCACTCTCACTCCATCCATCCATCTCCACTTCGGCCTTCCCCTCCCCCTACCCTTCCCCTATCTACATCGGATCTACGTACCTTGCCAACCATTCTGTTCTCTTTCATTCTTCACATATGTCCAAACCATTTTAGCACATCCTCCTCCTCTCTATCAATTACACCCTTCTTCCATTTACACATCTCCCTTATTCTTTCATTTCTAATCCTATCAATCCTTCTCAATTTATATATCGCTCTCAAATCTTTCATCTCAAAGACATTGAAATTTTTTCTCGACCGAGCACTTATCGTCTATGTTTCACACACATACAATACAGAAGGTGAACACATACATTCAAACATTCTTATCTTTATTTATTTCGAAATTTTTCCTTTCTTCCATACTTTTCTTAGGCCCCCCAATACTTTCATTCCTTCTACCACTCTGCTCTTTATTCCTTTTTCCGTCCCACCCTTACCTTCCACCCAACATTACTAGATATTTGAATTCATTCACCTCCTCAAGTTTCCATTCTCACACTTCTACAAACCAATTCCTCCCTCCACATTTCCTCATCCCCACCTCCAATCCTCATAACTTTATTCTTCGCTGGATTGAATTTCAATCTCGTGTTTGCACATTTCCCTTCAAACTCTCTCACAAGTATTCCCATCTTTTCTCCAGATTCTGCCACCAACACATGCCGCATCATCTGCAAAAAGTAAAACATTCACTTCACATTCACCCTCCATATTTCTCAACGTAATACTCTTCCCTTCTCTCTCCATTTTTCTAAGTAAACCATTCATCAATAGATTAAATAACATGGAGATATTACAAACCCCTGTCTCAATCCCACTCCTATGCTAAACCAATCCGATAGTTCTCTCTTCACCCTCACTCTTGATCTACAATTAGCATATATATATATATATATATATATATATATATATATATATATATATATATATATATATATATATATATATATATATATATATATATATATATATATATATATATATATATATATATATATATATATATATATATATTAGTGATGGATCGGATGTCATATTTTCTAATTTGCGGATGTGGATGCGGATGCGGATGTTAAATTTTGGAGAAGTGCGGATGCGGATGTTGAATTTTTGAAAGTGCGGATGCGGATGCGGATGCGGATGTTGAATTTCCGAAAGTGCGGATGCGGATGCGGATGTTGAATTTTCGAAAATGCGGATGCGGATGCGGATGTTGAATTTTGTGCGGATGTTCCGCATCCGCGCATGCGGATGCGGATGCCATCACTAATATATATATACAATTCGTCGACATGTAATGTCTTTACAGTTGAATAGTTCGTGTTCAATGAGCGCCACTACAGGACTTACGTTACCATCTTTGCACAGGTTGCAGATAATACAACAATGACTGAACGATTCTTTTAATGTGACAACAATTCTCCCAACGAATCATTGTATAAAGATAAATGAGGAGAATGAAGCTTAAAAAATGTTTTGTTGGACGAAGATTATTTCCGCTTTAAAATATATGCTTATAAACAAAAGTTTAATTATTTGTCAAACTAAAATCCTTCCAACGCTAGTTACGCAGCAACAAAGTTACTGTGCCATCGTGTCGTGAGAGGTCTTTATTACTGTGAGCACAATATGAATATATATGTATATTAACGTATATACAGTAGGTCAGATAGGGGGGTTCGTAGACAAATTTGGCAGTTGAGTTTAAATTCAAACTTCAACTACTATTTTCTAATGGAAGTCTTGTCCTATAAAGTTGCCTATTTTAGACATATTAGTTACCACGTCGTTAATTAAGTAATTATTTGAATAAATATTATCGTTTTTCCTGTAAAACTTTAATCAAGAAAATAAATAATTAAACATATAGAAATATTAATGATCATCATAATAACCGTTGGCTATTTATGAAGTCATTTTATATTTATTTTATTTGAAGCAATAATATGGATTCTTAATTGTAATAAATTTATAGCATTGATTTAAATTATTAAGTGATATTTTTGCTATCTAGATACGTGGCAGTTCTAGAAATCTTTGTTGCGCAAAAACTTGACATTTCTATAAATTGGCAACGATTGGTTTCAACAAGAAGGATCAACGTCACACACACAGTACGAGTATCGGTGGGTGCTCCTCGCCAGTTCTTTGACAACCGTATAATTTGAAGAATCAGTGACATTCCATGTCCTGCCAGATCGATTTGTATCCTGTATTAAAAATTTAAAATTTAAGTTACATTTTATCGTAGTTCACTATTTAATTTTAATAGTGGTTAAGAGTAACAATTCTAATATAATTTTTTTTTTTTACAGAGGTTTATGGTGGGAGATTCACAAAGTTTTATTATATAATATATATATATATATATATATATATATATATATATATATAATATATATATATATATATATATATATATATATATATATATATATATATATATATATATATATATATATATATTTTTAGAAATATATAAATGTTACTCTTAAATTATAAAAATTACTATAATTTTTATTTGTAAGTTCTATAATAATTTTTAAAATAATTAACTATTACTTTAAAAATTTAAACATTATTTTATAAATAGCTTAATCATTTTATTTCAAAAACGATATTTATACAAATTGTAGTTAACTACTTGCAAAGTACTGAAATTTTAGGATTTTTTGGCGCGAGCTAAAACTCGCTTATTATTGTTGATACGTAGTATATAAAAGCTGGTAATATTCCGGCAATCGATGGTAGATTTATAAGATATAAGTTCTCTTTATTACTACATATTCTATCTTAAATTTTTGTTAAAAGATTGATTATTTAAATCTTTAAAGAATTATAACTCAAATATCCACCAAAACACCCATCTCTGAAGTATTTTAATTTTAATAACTTATTAAAGTGTTGTATTAAATGCTCTAAAAATTTGTATCACTACATTTTTCCTTTTATTTTGTTTACGAAAACGACCTAACCAACTAAGAGTATATGTAGTCCTTCCAGGTATACAAAATACTGTCCTTGATTCCATTACAAATAAAACCGCCTCAATTGACTTCAATTCCATATTATATATATATATATATATATATATATATATATATATATATATATATATATATATATATATATATATATATATATATATATATATATATATATATATATATATATATATATATATATATTATCGTTTTCCCTGTAAAAATTTTTATCAAGAAAATAAATGAAGAGAAATATAAAAATATTAATGACCATCAAAATTATTCTTTATTTATGAATTCATTATTTATAAAAACATTAGTTATTCGGATTAGTATTAAATATTTGTAAGCTATTTAAACCGGCAATAATTTCTGATATATATTTGTAATATCAAATTTATTAGTATATTTAGAACAAAACTACAAATTATAATTTTAAAAACTAATAATATATATGTACTATGGGTAACTAAAGTAATTATTTTAAACAGCTGATTTCCATTATTAATTTTATTAGTTTTTTATTCTAATTGTATCATAATATAATATATTATATATATATATATATATATATATATATATATATATATATATACTATATATATATATATATATATATATATATATATATATATATATATATATATATATATATATATATATATATATATATATATTCGTCCAATGTCGACATGTCTTTACAGTTGAATAGTTCGTGTTCAATGAGCGCCACTACAGGACTTACGTTACCATCTTTGCACTGGTTGCAGATAATACAACAATGACTGAACGATTCTTTTAATGTGACAACAATTCTCCCAAAGAATCATTGCATAAAGATAAATGAGGAGAATGAGGCTTAAAAACTGTGTATGTTGGACGAAGATTATTTCCGCTTTAAAATATATGCTTATAAACAAAAGTTTAATTATTTGTCAAACTAAAATCCTTCCAACGCTAGTTACGCAGCAACAAAGTTACTGTGCTATCGTGTCATAAGAGGCCTTTCTTACTGTGAGCACAATATAAATAAATGTATATATATATATTTATAGAAATATATAAATGTTACTCTTAAATTATAAAAATTAATATAATTTTTGTTTCTAAGTACTATAATAATTTTTAAAATAATTAACTACTGTTTTAAAAATTTAAAAATTATTTTATAAATAACTTAATAATTTCATTTCAAAAACGATTTTTGTACAAATTGTAGTTAACTACTTTCAAAGTACTGAAATTTTAGGATTTTTTGGCGCGAGCTAAAACTCGCTAATTATTGTTCATACGAAGTATATAAAAGTTGGTAATATTCCGGCAATCTATGGTACATTTATAAAATATTAGTTCTCTTTATTACTACGTACTCTATCTTAATTAAAATTTTGTTAAAAGATTGATTATTATTTAAATCTTTAAAGAATTATAACTTTCACAAATATCCACCAAAACACACATCCCTGAAGTTTTTTTTTAAATTTTTTTATTTTAATAACTTATGAAAGCATTGTATTAAATGCAAAGAGAAATTTGTATCAATACACTTTTTCTTTTATTTTGTTTACGAAAACGACCTAACCAACTAAGAGTATATATAGTCCTTCCAGGCATACAAAACACTGTCCTTGATTCCATTACAAATAAAACCGCCTCAATTGACTCAATTCCATTATATTATATATATATATATATATATATATATATATATATATATATATATATATATATATATATATATATATATATATATATATATATATATATATATATATATATATATATATATATATATATATATATATATATATATATATATATATATATATATATATATATTATCGTTTTCCCTGTAAAACTTTTATCAAGAAAATAAATGAAGAAAAATATAAAAATAGTAATGACCATCAAAATTATTCCTTTATTTATGAAATCATTATTTATAAAAACATTAATTATTCGCAATACTATTAAATATTTATAAGCTATATAAACCAGCAGTAGCATCTATTATATATTTGTAATACCAAATTTGTTAGTATATTAGAACAAAAAACAAATGATAATTTTAAAGAATAATAAGATATCTGAACTATGGGTAACTAAAGTAATTATTTTAAACAGCTGATTTCTATATTAATAATTTTATTAGTTTTTTGATTATATATATATATATATATATATATATATATATATATATATATATATATATATATATATATATATATATATATATATATATATATATATATATATATATATATATATATATATATATATATATATATATATATATATATATATATATATATACTCTACCGTCCATCCTTTATCCTGCAGTATAATGAAAATTGATCATTCAATGTAAAAAATTGATGTTTTTTATTTATTTATTTATTTTTTTAATTTGCATGTGATGTAATGTGGTACAAAAATATTTTTAATGGAATTAAAAATAGTGAAAAAATTCTAACTTTACACTGAAATTATGTATTAAATTTTCCTATTTCTTTTTTCATGTCTAAACATTGTTTCAATAAATATTTGTAACATTTTCTCTTTATTTTGCTATTAGCAAATAACAATGATTTCTTTTTTAATGTAATTTTGTAGCGATGTACGATATACTGTAACAAAAACACACAGGCAAACAAGGAAACTTAGTTGATGAAGTTCGCTTTTGTAAACAAAAACAAAACAAAACATTTTGACGTGAGTTGAAAACTCGTTAAATAATTAATATTCATGCGCAATATAAAATAACAGGTAATGTTCCGGTTACCTATGGTAGATTTATAAAATTAAGTTTTTATTACTATACATGTTTTTATCTTAAAAGTTTATTAAAACATTGATTATTATTCAAGTCTTTAAAGAATTATGATTTATTTTTCCATCACAAATATCCCTGAAGTATTTTTTACTTATTTTAATAAGTTATTAAAGCCTTCTATTAAATGCTCAAAAAATTTGTATCAATACATTTTTTCTTTTATTTTGTTTACGCAAACGACCTAAACAAACTAAGAGTATATGTAGTCCTTCCAGGCATACAAACTAAAACAGCCTGTATTCCATTTATAATTATTAGTTATAAATCATTCGTTATACTAGTAAATATTTTTAATCTGTATAAAACCAGCTATAGCATCTGTTCTGCGTTTGTAATACCGAATTTGTTAGCATATTTAGAACATGACGTCACATATTAATTTTAAAACCTCTGTCAAGATCTCTGTACTAAGGGTAACAAAAGTAATTATTTTAAATAGCTGACTTGTATATTTAGTTTTTCGTTTTCTTATTTAATAATAAAATATTAATTTTATTACTATATATATATATATATATATATATATATATATATATATATATATATATATATATATATATATATATATATATATATATATATATATATATATATATATATATATATATATATATATATATATATATATATATATATATATATATATATATATATATATATATATATATATATATATATATATTTTCTACAGCATATACTTTATCTTTTATAATGAAAATTAATGTTTTAGAATTTGCATTTGTGATGTAATGTACTAAAATATTTTTAATAGGATTAGGGATAGTGGAAAAATTCTAAATTTAGAATGAAATTATATAATTTTATAAATTTTAATAACCTATTTTATTACATTTTCTTTTGTCTTGTCTAAACATTTTCCTTTTTAATATTTTGTAGAGATGTAAAATATGCAGTAGCAAAAACACACAGGTACCC